>OZ012704.1:33106743-33375054 GCA_963942595.1 Cylloceria caligata | reverse complement strand
GTAAGTGGCGCGTTTTTTTTTGTGATATCCCCAGTACGGCCTAATTCACTTGTAATGCGCTATCACAAATTTTAGCGCATTCTCCTTCGCTTCGCTATCCATGATGGACCAGGTTTTGCGAGTTCATCGTCTTCAGTACCGAGCGAAATGTCACAGATAGAAATTTCTTCCACCTCATCCGCGATGGGATCATCAGCTTCGTTGTAATCCTCTTATTCCTCAATTTCGTCATACGTTTGCTCGAGAATAGTCTCTGTTTCTTCCTCTTCATCGCTATCTTGTAGTGGAACTTGCGAATTATCACAGGTACCATTGCAATTCGTACATATAATGGAGCACTTTAATCCAGCCTTTCTGCATCCACAGGCTCCCCGATAGCCTTTTTTTGCATTTGCAAGAAACAAGTTTTAATAAGGTTTCCGGAGCTGGGGGCTCGAGCGTGGTAACAGGAATTAGCCCATTCTAGCTTTTTTTACTTTGCTCTGCATTTTTTTCAACTCCATACCACTGCTGAATCTGGTGATAGGTTCGGAAAGAATGTTGTCGTGCTGCTGCTTCTGTCGGTAGTAGCGATGAAATACTAAATTTATTTTTATATGCAGATTTTGTGAAGCATGTATATCTATAGTTGATTAACGACATACTTTTTACGCCACTGTAATCGTAGAATGCAAGGAGGAAGCGTTCTCCAGCTTCAGCAAAGATCTCTGGATCGGTATTTTGGTTTTTGAATACCTGGACAAGCTCGTTTAAATCTCGGTTTTTTCGGAGTACATTAGCACATTTTATTTTTCCTTGATTAAAGAGAGCTAATGTTCTATCACAGCCACTGAAGGCGTGCAAGAATAATATGTTATCTGCGGCTGTTTTATCTATGATACTTTTTGTTGAATATATTCGTTGCGAATTTTTTCCTTTTCCTGATTTGAAAATATATATGTTTAAACGCGTAGATAGAGCCGTCAAAAAAATAAGAAGATCTACATCTTCGCCGACAACTATTACGGAATCAAATGTAGATAAAATGCTGATTGCCGTATTGATTATTAGCGTATCCACATCTTCCGGGGCTTGCTTGACCATGAAATTTGCAGCTTCAAATTTTGTCCTCAAGTTTCCAATGAGTCGTTTCTTGTTTGCATCGTTGCCCAGGAATTTATCTTGTGACACATTTGGGATCATTGTCTCGTCAAAAAGTATGTCTACTAAAGCATTTTTCCGTGATCGTCGGGATCGCCCCGCATATTTGGTATTACGGTTTGTTACATCTTCCGGATATCCGTCAAATACGACAATGGCATTGGATGTATAGTTCGATCGAACGAATGTGACGTAGTTATTGCAAATGGATGAGAACGATTCAACGCGATGCCAAACGACTCGGTGCTATAAGTATCCTCCATCGATGACATACATAACGTCTCCAAAATTTACATCTCCAGAATATGGCTCAAATGCCTTATACATAGAAGATTTAACGCACTTGCGCATGCCTTTGTCATTGAAAAGGGATAACGGAAACGGAGCAAGTTCGTACGTAAGAAACTTTTCAAGTTCCTTGTCAGATTCTTTTGCAATGCACATTCTTTGAAAAATTAATAAAGGATTAATCGGGATAATGTCGTCTTCTATTCGGATACCTGCATGCATAACGTCAAGTGCTTTTATTCTGTCATTCAGTTTGAATTTTACGGTATAGAAATCGCTGCCGATGATTTTTGTAATGCCAGCACTACCAACTTCTTGAGACATGTGATAGTTTATCTTCTCATCTTCGATAACTCCAGTGCTTATTGATATGAGTTCCTTTACTTCTGGAAAAAGAGAATGTTAGCACAACCAATTCATTAGTTTTTTTACGTCGTCATTGTCACGATTAATCCGCGAGCTTCTCATTTCGACATGCTGCTCCGAACTGGAAAAAGTTTCGTTGCAAAACTTTTCAACTTCGTCGCAAACATTGTGCAGGAATACCATTCCTAAAGTCCACTTGGAGAGTACGCTGTGTCCTTGACTCCTCGTCCATGAGTAAGGCCGCCAAGACATTTCATCGTCCTCATCAACGATTGCTCAATCGTCACACATACCACATACCACACCAAAATTTGTCAGAACGTCTAATTGTAAAGTATCCTTTAGTTGTGAAAAATTCGTATTCTTCAGCTGACATTCTTCCCTTCAATTCAAGCATATCTTGCAAATACAATATAAGTGGCAAGACTTTGCAGATAAGAAGTTGCCACCGGCATGAAAATAAGGCAGCATTTTCTGGATAGTGTCAAGATGTAAATTCATTGCCCATTCTTTCTATCTCGATGAATTGTTTTACAAGCGTCACCATCCGAAAATATTACACCCATAATTTTGCTGTGGAACCACGTTGTTCAAATTTTATCAGTTGATTCTCAAATTTCTCAGCAAGTTCTTTGTAACATTCTTCCTGGTCCGCCACGAGTACCACTGACCTGTCGAAATTGTGTAGAATTCTTTCTAATTCTGCATTGAGATCGGGTGTAAAATCTATTGACTGTATGACAATTTTAGCAATTGAAAGATCAGTCAACGTATGTATTCCTACCGCTCGCGCATACGCGTGTCCTGCTATAATTTTTTCAATTGAATTCAATGCGTAAATGGTGTTGAAGAGCTCTTTCAATCCGCTTCCAGTCATTATGTATCCGATGGATCCCATGAACGACATTAATAAATGGAATCCACCGAGTTTTACAACCACATTATTTAATTTAAAGTCCTCACCGTACGAGAAAACGATTTCCCGTGCTTTGAAATACAGAGGCTGGTCAAACGTAACGAAACAAGTGTGCTGGTGCAATAACTTATATTTTTCAGAAGCTGATAAGAGAACAGTCAAAATTGTGTCGTGATTACTCGGTGGAGCATTAATGAAGGGCAAGCATCCTACGAATTATTTGTGGAAGGGTAGTTGCGCTGTCGCTTGTTCCATAAATCCACTCCATCCAGGTATGTTAGGCAGGTCAACCCATTTTCCATATAGCCACAATAAGTCCGAAGTGGACGGCATAATCGCTTTCGAAACCGCACGCATACTATCGAGGTTTCGAATCGCTATTGTTTTCAAACCCGTAACGTTTCTTTTCTCAAATGTTTTTAATGCAATGGTGCCAAATTTAGCTACAACTTGCGCAGACGGCATTTGCTTTAATCGTTCAATATGTTGATCTGAAGCGACAGCATTTCTAGGAGTTATACAATGGATACCGCCCATAGCATGAAAAGTATTATGACATCTAATGACTGCGTGTTGAAATCAGCGTTGTCAAAAACGAATTGCGAAAATGCGTTATCATCGATATCCAACGGTGAGCGCATTATAGCTGGAACTTCAAAAAGCATCGCTTCGGTGTACGAGGAGCAAAATCCGAAAGATGATAAATATATCTACTAATCACCGAGATCCATACTTTTGAAACGAAAATGCTGCTACTCCGACCTGCATTGGTGACACGAAAGATTTCGGCCTTGTTGCGGCAATTATGCAATGTGCGAGAGCAATGCTCTGTTTCTTCCATTTCTCAAGAGATGCACGTTTGTTCTTCAAGATTACATTATCCAGGAAAACGCGTCACGATTCAGGTATATCTGACTCAATTTCTTGAAAAAAATTATCTGATGGAGGATAATGTTTTGTCTCGTAGACCGTGGAGCGAATATCCTCTAAAACGATTGCTGCAGCTGTTTTTACAATGCGCCGACGTTCTTCTGTGTGGTTGTCGATTTTTTTATTGTACCAGATTCGTCAATAACTTGTACCCTGTGTTTCGGAAACAAACCACAGGAGCCTTATTGGCAGTGAAGGCAATCAAAATATCGTCACCATATTTTTTGAGAAGTTATGCTTTCACCGTTTTTATGTGCGGGCGGTAATCACCTTCAATTTTGGCCATCAGTTCATCCAGAGAAAATTGACACTCTTCATAATTCTACTCGAGATAAGAGTAAATATACTGCATTGCAGTATCTCGTTTGCATACGGACCTCTTTTTTTATTTCTCCAGTCGCTGGTGCGTGGTACAATTTTTTCATGCACGAATCGTGATATTGTGCTACGACTGCGACCAAATCATAGACATGCTCGAGACGCTCAACAATCGATCGACCCCAATCATCATTACGAGCTCTAGCAAGTTCTGAAATGGTGTCTTTCATCGATAATTTACGCACGCTATACACAATATTACGATCGCACAAGCGCGTCTGTTTTTGTTTCGCTATAAACTCTGGTGTTATTTCAGCATCGCACAAAAAATAATGATCTCTGAATGAGAATGTTGGGGTAGTGGATCGCAGTTGCGGATGGGAAGTGGCGACATCGCTTCCTATACGCAGTTAACCCTTTTTTTGAGCACCAAATGACTGTACTACAATATTATCAATATAATTTCAGAAGAAAAGGAGATTAATCCTTTTATACTGATCGTTCTTTTATTACCTGATTATAACTGGAAATACCATTAGCTCCATATTGGTTGTAATCATATTCAAGTGACAGCTGTGGGTGATTTTGAAATGGAAGCATAATTGTTCTTTTTGCTGCCGATAATTTACATAAACTATATCGTGTGTACATTTTAGTGGTGATAAATTTTTCGTTTGAATCAATAGGACCTCTACTTTTGTTAATTGTTTTGCTCAGATAATAGTTGTTCATAATGTCATCTTTGCAATGAGGAAGAGAGAGAGAGAGAGAGAGAGAGAGACACAGAGAGACAGACTAGGATTGAGGGTGAGGCCGCGTTGAATCATAAATCCATAAATGACAATCGATAACCGGGTCTACGTAGTAGATCCCATGCTTCGAAAACCTGCCGTTTGACCGGTGGCGCTGGAAAAATCTATCTTTAAAAGATTAATTTTCCTAGGAGACGGTCGGTACAGCTGTACATCCACTTTGCTCCTCTTTTTACGTGTAAAAATACCAGCAACTTCAATGCAACGGGGTTGCCGATATCACTCTCTCCGTCGTTAAAATCGCTCTACTTTCCTCTTGCGAAATTTGAAATAAAAGAAAAATGTTAAAATTTATTCTTACTGGAGCAAAACTAAAGTAGAAGAATTTTTACGTAAATTAAATCAAGGTAAAAATGCGACGTTACGTCAGGACGTAACACCTACCCCCTTAAAACCGTTATTAAGGGAAGCCCAATAATCGAAACCACTGGTGAAGTCAACAATTTTACAATTATGCTTGTACTATTCTTTTCTTGTAACGACTTGTCTCTTGCATGGTCTTGAAATCTATATAATGATGATAGTTTTGTTCGTTCGATGACGAACCTGCTCAGAGAAAAAACAATGTTACCTGTAATAGAAAAAGGATAATTGATTGGTAACTGCTTGGCCATGTCGCTAGTCCTGCCTTGGTTAAATATTTGTTTGCTTTAAAGTATATGTGTATATGCGAGTATATTTCTTCGGACTTGGCCGTACTACCCTTCGTAGGAATATTATATGTTCCTGATCTTTCACTTAATTATTTTGTTGCTTCAAAATTTCCAATAATAGATGGAACGTAATTATATATATATATACATCCTTGTTGGGAAATCAGCTGACTCACGGCGATCAATAATCGCCGTGCATCGACTCGTTGCTACTGGTGTTGTGCTGCGCTCGGCTTTCGTGCGAACAGCCTAGGCACCGCTTCGTAGGCATGCTACTCAAGCGAGAGACTTTCATCACTCTCGCTTGACTGCAGTGTCTCGCAACGACGCTTTCATAGTTCTCAGCCATCTTGAGATTTTTCGACAATCTCATGAAAACCGCATAGACAGCTACGACCACTGCTCTCACCTCGGACTTTTTCACCGCTTTTCTACGGATCTACTCAACAGGACTCAAAATACTCGGTAAGCATGCACCGTCATAATTTAACTAAATTTAATCTTGGTGAGGTGAGGAAATCTCAATTTGTGCATCCTCAAAGATCTCACCTCGTGGCGTGCTTTGCAGCACGGGCTACATCACGTTTCACCTTACATATCTGGCACACAATTTATATAATTGTATGTGCAGCTCATTTTACTCACTTTAAATTGATTAGTTTATTTATTTTACATATTTTTGATGTGTAAACATATTTAGCGGCGGTATGGGTCTAAATTGGAGCAAATGAAACGGAAGTATGTAAGGGGAAGTGCCCTATCTATCTATGCACAATACCCTAGTGCGCAGCTACTTAAGCGCTTGCAGTACAGCATAGAATTAAAATGCGATTAGGCGTCGGTAGAATAGATCGCCAGAGAAATTAGTGACCCACATAGTAGATTTGTGACGTGTACAAAGCCTAGCCACGTTTCGGCCACTGCTTCCTCTAGCGGACTGAGAATCAGCTGTTAGTTTTAGCGTCATTAAACGTATTGAGAACATGTGAATAATTATATAAGATTGTTTGATATATATATAATATATATCGCATACATATTCAAATATAAGTTTATATAGTGAATTTAATTCTTTGAAGTGAAATAAAATACTGCCAGTAAGTAAACTGAAAATATTTTTACTAAAAATATATACCACGTCGATTAGTTATACTATTAAAATATTTTTAGGTTGTGAACCGTTTTCATGAAAAATATCTCTGAAATAAAAAACTGAAAATAATTATTTTCAATTAATTTTTAAACATTTAATTAAAAAACTTTCTCATTAAAATCAATTTATTTAACTGAAAAATGTAAAATGTTTCTCCCGGAGAAAACACCATACCAAAATGCATTCTCTTTGATGAACATTGTGAAGAATTATCGTTTCCGTCCGTCTATCTCGGCCAATTCAGAACTTTCAAAGAAGAACTTCGAGTGACTCCATTCATGATGGCAGCAAGTGAGTTACGCAGGGCTGATCGTCTAGGCGTATATCCTACTCATTTGCTACATATGGCCATGAAAATTATGCGAATCCGCACTCGTGATTCACTTCAAATGTCTTTTAAGTTCATTGGCAAAAATAATACTGTGACAAGAGCACAGATAGAATCAGAAGAATACGTACACGGATGTATTGAAGAGAATCTCGCATTTTTACGCCATACCCCCAACTCAGCGTATTACTGGGCTTCACGTAAGAAAGACCTGTTCGCGATGATTCGACAATTTGGTAAGCCAACATTCTTTCTTACAATGAGTGCTAATGAAATTGGATGGCCAAAACTACTTAAATTGCTGTATAAAATTCGAAATAATGGTGCTTAAATTGATGATGAGGCAATTCGAAGACTTCATTATAATGTTAAAGCTACATTAATCAACGAAGACCCCGTGATCTGTGCCATCCATTTTAACAAACTCGTCGATACTATAATGGGGATTGTTCAATCGAAACGATATAGTCCATTCGGTGACAATTATGTTGTTCATCACTTCAAGCGTATCGAGTTTCAACATCGTGGCAGCCCTCATGCTCATCTACTCATATGGTTAAATAATGCACCTCTAAATGCCGTTGGTTCAGATATGTCAGCAGCTGTAAATTTAATAGATCGGTTAATATCCGTCTCACCAGAAAACACTTCCGGACACACGAAACTTCAAACCAACAAACATACGTTTACTTGTTACAAAAAAATACGTAGCGCTCGAGCACAACAATGTCGTTTCGAAGCACCATTCATGCCTAGCCGAACAACTGTAATTCTTATTCCAATGAGTGCCGATGATCCTCGAAGAAATGCGCTTGCAAAATTATACAAACGGATGTGGAAGTCACTTGAAGAGAACGACTATAGAGATATTGAATATTTCTTCGAAGAGCACAATATTACTTCGGATGATTTTTACTTGGATGTATTACGAGCGGGAATTAACAGACCTAAGGTTTTTATCAAACGGCAAACCACAGAGAAATGGAGCAATCCGTTTAATCCATTCATTTCAAACGTCCTTGGGGCGAACACTGATTTTCAATATATAACTGAGGAATACTCGTGTGCCGCATATGGTGTTGAGTACGTAAATAAGACTAATCGTGGTATAAGTAATCTTCAACGTGAGATTATCAAAACGATGTATGAACATCCAGAGTTTGATTTCATGGAGATCACACGAATAGCTCAGTATTGACATACTTAACGCTGTTGAAATGACGAGTCAAGAATCCGCTTGGTATTTGTTACGACTGCCAATGTCATACAGTTCGACGGTAGTCCTTTATCTACAAACAGTTTGGCCAATCGAACGACAACGGGTAAGGAAAACAACGGAACAATTGGATAATGAAGAGATTGACAGTAATTCAACCGATGTCTGGAAGACAAATTGGTTTGAAAGATACGAAAAGCGGCCACCCGATCTTGAACAACTTACTTTGGCACAGGCTGCCGCATATTGCACGATTAGTGATAATAACCAATGGAAACGACGCAAAACAGGTCCCCGAATACCTCGCTATCGTAATTACGATGTGGTCGCTGAGGCTGACGAGTACAAGCGCGAAATGGTAACTCTGCATCTGCCTTTCCGTCACGAAGAAACGGAGATTCTAGCGGAGAGAAAATTTGTGCAGCTATATGATGAAATGGAGGTAATCATTTTACAAGGGAGGAAAGAGTTCGAGTCAGAATTAGATATAGCCAAGACGATTGAAATTTGTAAACAAATGTGTATTGCTCTGGAAGAACCTGATATTGACAATGCTATGGCTGATTTGCTTGCCACACGCGTTGCGGAAGTTGATCCACTTGTTGAATTCTATGCTTATGCAAATGCCAAAATGAATGAAGATATGAGGTTAGCTTTACTCAGTCGTCTTAGTCCTGTTGTTAAGAAACCAGAGAACCTCATGCCAAAGGCAGAATTTAATAATCTTATGCGCATGGCTAACAGTCGACTAAAAAGCATTATGATGCATGTCATCAGTACCCTTCTCGATAGAGATAGTGGTGAGCCACTTCAGATATTCCTTACGGGATCTGCAGGTTGTGGGAAAACGTTTGTAATTAAGTTACTAATGGAAATTTACAATCGTTTCTCGGACACGGATGGCTACACCAACGCATATCTCACATGTGCATCGACGGCAAAGCCGCAGTAGCCATTGACGGCTTGACTATTCGCACTGCTCTGAAAATTTCTATTGGGAAAAACTTGCCTCTTTCAAATAAAGTTGTTCAACAGTTTCGAACACTCTTCAAGTATGTTCGCTGCATTATTATCGATGAAATAAGCATGATGTCAGCGGAACTATTACAACAAGTCGATGCTCGCTTAAAGCAAATAACAGAAGAGTTCGAGAAAAACTTTGGTGGAATAGACGTATTTTTGATAGGAGACTTAAGACAGCTGCCGCCTGTTCGTGCAACGCCTATTTTTCAACAGATCAAACCAAGTATTGCTGGCTCGACACTCTGGCGAGGGTTAAAATTCTACCAACTTAATCAAGTTATGCGTCAATCAAATGAGGAATTCTCGAGCGTACTTACGAAAATCGGCAACGGAGAAAAATTACAGGAGAACGAACAGAGACTAATCGAGTCTCGATTTTTCAGCAGAGCAGAAGCAAACGAGCGATGCTCTGATGGAGTTAGAGTGTTTTTAAGAAATCGAGACGTCGATGAATACAATAACACTGTACTTGGTTTGGCGCCGGAAAAAATCGTTTCCATTTCTCATGACGTTTTTTTCTGGAGATCATGATGCTGAACAACTTGCATTTGTACGACAAAAGTTGCATAAAATGTCGCTGATTGATACAGGAAGCTTGCCCTATGAGCTAACACTTGTCGTCGCCCAGCCGTATTCAATCACGACTAATATCAACGTAGCTGACGGATTGTCAAATGGGACATATGGAACCTTAGCATTTGTTGAGCGAATCGAAAATGCGACTGAAGACGAAATATTTAAAAAAGGAGATGTAAAAAGACTCTGGATGAAATTTGCGGGTAATCCAAGGATAGGATAAAAGGCTAGACAAATCGCAGCAAAATACAGGGTGTCCCAGCTACATACACCTCATTACGACGGGTTGCATACTCCTAGGAGCGCGCCCAAGCGCGCATCGAGCCGGTAATACAGAGCGTGTCAGTATAATCACTCGCGTATCTTTACAAAAGTTTCAGTATAGCGAGTCATCACGCTGTCAACCGCTTCGCATAATAACCCGAAAAAACGTCATATTTATAAAATATTTTAATTTTTAAATGTGTGTTTAAATGCTTGAAGTTTTAAATGTTTATTTGGGCGTTTAAATGTTACAGAACGTTTAAATCTTTAAATATTTTTATGTGTTTAAATTATTGAAGGTTTAAATGTTGAAACGTTGCAGAAATGCAGTACGGGTACTTCCTTTTAGTTGTTCTTTCTATCAAAATTATGAATCGACTGCAAACTGTAGTCTGCTATGTTTAAATTCATTACATTAATTATGCAAATTCGAACTTCAAGATTCAATTTAGACTCGTGCGCACGTCGGGATTATGTGCGTTTCGCCGAAACTGAATTTTAAACATAGCAAACTACAATTTGCAGTCGATTCATAATTTTGATAGATAGGATAACTAAAAGAACGTATCCGTACTGCGTTTCTGCAACGTTTCACCATTTAAACCTTCAATAATTTAAACACATTTAAATATTCAAAGATTTAAACGTTCTGTAACATTTAAACACCCAAATAAACATTTTAATCTTCAAGCATTTAAACACACATTTAAAAATAAAAATATTTTATAAATATGACGTTTTTTCGGGTTATTATGCGAAGCGGTTGACAGCGTGACGACTCGCTGTACTGAAACTCTTGTAAAGATACGCGAGTGATTATACCGTCACGCTCTGTATTACCGGCTCGATGCGCGCTTGGGCGCGCTCCTAGGAGTATGCAACCCGTCGTAATGAGGTGTATGTAGCTGGGACACCCTGTACATGCAAGATAAAAACATACCCGCAAGACTTGTACCAATTGCCCGACGAACTTCAACAATTTACCTGAATAACAAAACTATCACTGCAAAACGGAATCATTTTCCTCTCACCCCTGCCTGTGCCATGAAACTTCATAAATCGCAGAGTGGCACATTTGATAAAATTGTATATTCATACGAGAAAGGGCATGGCCAATCACTTGTATACGTAGCCTTATCACGAGTCACCAGTGTAGATGGATTGTTCATAGTGTCACCGACTAATGATCCGGTATTACATCATGGAGTTCGAGATGCCAATTCAACGGCTGCTCTACGAATAGAATTTGAGCGCCTCAATTTAAATCCATTACGTACGGGTCAAGAAATAATAGTGAATTTCATCAAAGATAAAATATCATTCTACAATTTCAATTACCAGAGTTTACGAGCACATTCTAACGATCTTCATGAAGAAGTTCCTCAAAACTGCACTGTGCTCATGCCCTCTGAAATGTGGCTTGGCGAAGAAGAAGACGTTGACATTCCAAACTTTGACTGCTGCGTTAAATTTAAACGACAGGAAAGACGTTCCGCTGGGGTATCGATTTATAAAAATCAGAACAGTTCGCACGTTGTCACACCAAGCATGGACATTAACTATCGCCAAATAACAGGAATAGGAGTAGCAGTACGAGATACTGGCGATATTTGTGCAGCTGAATGCCATCTCACAAGTGGACAAACGATTCTTTCAGTCGTCGTGTCTACATCTCACCAAATCAATCAGTTCAGAGTATAATTGATTTTATTCATTTTGTACTAGTGCCGTGCAGTGTGGGTGGTGCAGCACTTTTGAACAAGGACTATTACCCAATGCCCATGATTCTGAGTGGTGATTTTAATGTCAATTTTAATACTCCGGAATCCGACCCTTTGATAACGTTTTTAAAAGATACGTTTCAGCTAGAGTTAAATAGTAATAGAAACGTAGCTACAACACAATCTGGAACTGTAATTGATGCCGTTTTTCAAAGATTTCTCGATTCTTCAGAATCAAGTGTATATGTATCGTATTTTAGTTATCATAAGCCGATCGTCTCAAGTACAGCGATTTTAAATGAATAAAAAATTTGCAAACACATTAAAATTGAATTCGATTGGAATTATTTTTTTGAATAAAATCCGCCTTGTGCACAAATCCTCAACACACTTTCGTTCCGCATTTTCTCGCCACAAGATGTTTACATATCATTTCAGATTGAAAATCACCAGGCAAGGCATTCCGCAACAATCCTCTTATGTATAGGTATTTGTATATTTTTCTTTTTTTAAATTTTATTTTCTTTATTCGCTTATTTATGTATTCGTTTTTTGATTTTACTGTATTTTTTTTTCTTGGAATTTTTTTTGTATCATTGCAATAGTATAGTAAGCAAAGTGAATTTTTTTTTAAGTATTACTTACGATTAAGTAATGACGAATATCAAACGTGACTTCCTGGTTGCAATGTATGTTAACTTAAATTCTGTTCCTTCTTATGACTACTAATATTATCAAAATATATTTGCTTGATTAGAGTATTTTGCTTGCTTTTATTTTGTGTTTCTTTTCGTAACTCAAATGTTGTTGAGTAATTTTTGTCGCTGAGACGTAGGTAGCGAGAATATATTGAAAGTGGCATATGTACTGACTCGTGACAGGTGGAAAATAACCAGTACTCGTTTCAAAAACGACGTTAGCGATGCGAACGCTGCATGAGAGCGCAATCGTCGTACCAAACGCACGAGAGATGTGCCCGCGAAGTGCTGTCACCCCGATAACCGCGTGGCCGTTGAGCGCAACAGCACAGATACGCTGCTATGCAGCGACCATTGTTTTACCGTGAGAGCTGATTTCTCAACAAATGTTACTGACGTTCAATTACTTGGTTAACATTTTTTCTCTTTCTTCTATACTATACATCGGAGTGGTTAACTTGATTTGAATAATAGCTACTGACGTATGTAGGAAAATGTAGGTATGAATTTTATCATACGAACTTGGTGTTGAATGAGCGGCTTGTGAATGCTGTTTTTTGAAGTTCTTGAAATTCTTGGCATTTACTCAGGCATTTACGATTCTCGGTGTCAATGACTACGTGACTCCCAGTCGTGTCCACGTAGTAGTACGTGCCGTTGCTTGCCCGCATGTGTATAGGGTATACTTTTTGTATACTGTACTATTGCTGCCCGATCAGCGGTATATCTAGCACGAGCACTACCGCGTTGCCTTCTTTTTTATTCTGAGGTTTAACCAATGTAATCTTATATTTTTTCATAAATACTAATATTGTTTTGACATATGGAAATATATTGGCTTATTTCACTGTCATTTGCAGAAATCGAATTACCAATAAACATGTGAATATCAACCGAATAGAGTGTGCACATTGACTTCTTTTTTCCAAAATTAAGTATGCTCTTTGAGGCTTCATACTTAAAATTTATTCTATATTTTCTTTTTTACACTCTACGTTGAACACCATACTGCATCAGCATTGATATTCTATACATTTTTCGAGGTGGTTTTCAAGCATGGTCGCAGTATTCCATCCCCTCTGGATTGCGTAATTAATGTGCAATTTCCTTTCAATTGATTCGGTCAATATTTTTTTCCATATGTATATTTTTCATGTATTTTCATCTCTGAATGACCCTCTTTTTTCTGTTGATAAAAAAAGGTCCCCTAAGACCTCTTCTACTTCTACCTCTCGGAGTCCCGAGGGGCTCCTTCCCACATTTATTTTCTAGCTAATATTTAGGTTTAACTAGCTATAAGTATTTGAATTCCTCAATTCCTGAGCTATTGGTGCTCGATAAAGAGCTTCAGGCGCTTCGCGTGCACCGCCTGAGTTTTCCGTCCCTTCCGGACGATATAGCTAACGGGGGGCCTCTTCTCTATTATTTCGTCAGGTCCCGTCCACTTCGGTGTCAGCTTGGCCGACCTTCCCCTGCGCACCGTTTCGTCTCGTAGGACAACATGTTCGCCGACGTGGTACTCTTGTACCTGCGCGCCGCGGTCGTACGCGTGCTCCGACTTTCTTTTTGCGCCTTCTAGATTATCGCGTGTTACTGTCCATGCGGCGCGTAATCGCTCGCGTAGCTCGTGGACGTAGTCGTCATAAGTGTAGGTGCTCCAGGGCTCCTGCTTTACGGCCGTCGGCAATTCAGCCTTGCGTCCATACACCAGCACGTGGAGAGATAGTCCGGTCCCCGTATGTGGAGTGGTGTTGTATGTAAACATCGCATACGGCAGCACTCGTCCCAATTTCCTTGATCTTCATTTATGAAATTTTTAAGGTATTCGGCGAGCGTGCGATGTGATCTTTCCAGGGCGCCATTCGACTCCGGATGGTAGGCGCTGTTTGTATCTTTTTAATTCTCAGTAATCGACACATCTCCTTGAAGGTCGAGCCGAGGAAGTTGGTGCCCTGATCCGACAATATTGTTTCCGGCGTTCCGTGCCGGCAAATTAATTCTTCAACCAGCACCCTTGCTACTGTCGAAGCCTCCTGGTTCGGCAGGGGGATTTCTGCGCTGTACTTCGTAAGAGCGCCCTGGAACGTAAGTATACATTTTTTCCCAGAAGCACTTTCAGGTAGGTCCTACGATGTCAACCGCTACTTTTTCGAACGAACTTGCTGAGGTGTCCGTTACCACCATCGGCACTCGTTGCTTTTTCCTGATATTATTCTGTTGACAGGACTCGCAGGATGAAATATATTCCTCCAAATCCCTTCTTACGCCGGGCCAGTCATATTTGGTCCGGATCCGATGTAAGGTACGCCGTATACTTTCGTGGCTTCCTATGGGGGTGTCATGGTATTCCTTTATTATTTTTAGGCGGTCATCGGTGGAGGAGCTGGCTACGCCACTGCGGCAGTCGCTGTATTCTTTTATAATGCTGTCCTCGTTTGTGCTGCTGGAGGTTTGCAGGCTGCGCCCCCCGCCGTGCGTCGCTTCCTTAGCAGGCCTGTGCGGTGCTCTATCCGCAGTTTCTTCACTCGGTGTGCCCACCGGTAACTGCGCCGTTGCGTTGCTCTCTGTCTCGAGTGGCCTTGCAACGTTTACTTTTCACGGCCTTCCTTGCCTCGCGGGTCGGCCATGCTGCGCTGCGCTCACTCTGTTCTTTTCAGTGATGCTCGCAGTCTTACTTGCGCCTTGCGCTGCTCGCGTGCATGGTCTGCCACTTTCACGATCGCACGACTTCGGGGCGGGGTTGTGGGGATCAGTAGAGCAACCTGTATGCATGCTGTGAATCTCTTTATCCTTTTCTGAAGCATTGGCAGGCGCTGCCTCTCGCTCTGCCGCGTCGCTAAGCTGGCTCGCGGTATTCGCAGCTCTCCGCTTTGTGCGGCTGTCCGTACCCGGGCGCATGCTGCCTTTGTCCTTCTCGTGGGCGAATTCGACCTCTCGCTCCGACGAGCTACTACGGTTGTGAGGGGTATCTTCGGCTCTCCTCTTTGTGCGGTCATTCGCTGTGCCTACTCGCCCCGTCGTGCTGTCCTCTTGCAACCCACAGACTTCGATCTTGGCTCTCTCTTGGGCCCTAGTAGAGATGAATATTCGTCTTAGCGCATCGGCATTTGTGTTGCGCTTTCCTGCCTTATTCGACATTGAACTCATGTTACGCCAATTTTATTTTCCAACGCATTAATCTCAAACCTGGGTCCTTCACTCCGAACAGCCAGGTGAGTGGTTGGTGGTTCGTCACGACCGTGAAACGAGTACCACAAATAGATGTAGTAAAAAAAATCCATTATTTTTCCAATAGATGGCTCTAGTTATCTGTATCTCGCGTTGTATAAGTTCGATCGGGTTCCACTAGATGGCGTTAGAAAGATGAGATTTCGTACTAAAAAAACTTTTGTGACAGTTTTGTGATTAGTTCACCCAGCTTTTTTTGAGCGCGCGTCAAAGATAGACACTAGCAAAGAGAAAATACGCTATATTTTACAGTTTTTCTTCGATAAAAGCGAAAACGCAAGCCAGGCGGCTGAAAATATGAATAGTGTTTATGGTCTTGATACTGTAATAGCCAATCTCGCGCAACTTTGGTTTCGTCGATAACGTTCCGATAATTTCGATGTCAAAGATGCACCACGCACTGGAAGGCCAATCGTCGAAAATGTCGATAAAATCATGGAAATTGTTGAGTCCGACCGTCATGTAAGTACTGTTTCGATTGCCCAAGAGCTAAAGATTGCACAAAAACCGTTTGAAACCATTTGAATAAGGCTGGATACAAAAAGAAGCTCGATGTATGGGTGCTACACGAATTAACGCAAAAAAACCTCATGGACCGAATTTCCATCTGCGAATCGCTGCTGAATCGCAACAAAATCGATCCATTTCTGAAGCGGTTGGTGACTGGTGATGAAAAGTGGATCACTTACGACAACGTCAAGCGAAAACGGTCGTGGTCGAATCGCGGCGAGCCGGCGGAAACGGTGGCCAAGCCAGGATTGACGGCCAGGAAGGTTTTGCTGTGTGTTTGGTGGGATTGGCTGGGAATCATCTAATATGAGCTGCTCCCCTACGACAAAACCCTTAAATCGGAACTGTACTGTCAATAATTGGACCGTCTGAAGGAAGCGATCGCCCAGAAGCAGCCAGCTTTGGTCAATAGGAGAAAAATTGTGTTCCATCAGGACAACGCCAGTCCACACATATCGATAGTGACTCGCCAGAAGCTCCGGGAGCTTGGTTGGGAGGTTTTTATGCATCCACCTTATAGTCCGGACCTGGCCCCAAGTGATTACCATCTGTTCCTGTCCATGGCGAACAATTTTGGTGGTGAAAAATTCGCTTCAAGAGAGGCCTGTGAAAATCGACTGTCTCAATTTTTTCCTAATAGGGACGAAGGCTTCTATGAGAGAGGCATAACGAAATTACCTTTAAAATGGCAACAAGTTATCGAACAAAACGGCGCATATTTGACTTAAATCGGATCATTCTAACTATGGTAATTAAAGCTTTCAATTTATATGGCCGGAACTGAGCTGAGCCCAAATTATCGCGAGTAGCTCTTTTTCCGCGTGTTAGTATAACGTCGAGGTACACATAGCATTTGACGCCCTGTAGTCCTGCTAACGCGGAGTTCATTAGCCGCTGGAACGTCGGTGGCGCGTTCTTGAGACCGAACGGCATGCGGTTGTACTCAAAATGACCCTGTGGAGTAGAAAACGCTGTCTTTTCCTTATCTTGCTGCGCCATCGGGATTTGGCGAAATCCATAGGCGAGGTCCAAGGTCGTATAATATCGGGCTCATCCCAACTGGTCCAATATCTCTGTTATATTGGGCAGTGGGTACGAGTCCCCAATGGTGGCTTCGTTCAATTTTCGAAAATGCACCACTACTGGCATCGTTCTTACTCCGGCGGCATCAGGTTCCTTCGCCATAAACAACAGCGGCGCGTTCCACTGACTCCTGCTTGGCTGGGCTATTGCTTTCACTAGCATTTCGTCTGTCGGACTCTCCACTTCTCTTTCTCGTGCGTCTTTCTTTCCTGTCCCACTTGGGCTCGTATGGTCACGTATATGTGACTCAGAGCGTCTGCATTAGTAGGCATTTTACCGAATGCTTGCCCCGATATTACGCTCTTCCCAGGCTACAGTTGTGAACCTAGATCCTTCGATCCGACTTTAAAGGGTGCGCGATGCTGCACCTTGTGCCTGCACTGTCGCTTCTTTCCTTGTAGATGGAATACACCGTTGTATTCGCACATTATTTCTGCGTGAGCTGCTTCCTTTTCACTGCAAATGGCGCACGAATGCAGTTTGTGCTATACAGATTTGACACTGCACCATTTTGTTGTATCATCAACGAGTGTCAGACGCGCACGAGTGATAAATTGGAAAAGTGTGTGCATAGTGTTGTGTTGTTGTGTTCAATATGACAAAATTTATACCGAACAAGAAGCATTCGCAGACAGCATTATTTTTTGTTTCCATTAGAAGAAAACTGCTGCTGAATCATACCGATTACTTCTCAAAAGCTTATAGTGAATATGCTCCATGACAAGATATGTGTGAACGATGGTTTCGGCGTTTTAAAAGTGGTGACTTCGATGTTGCAGACACGGAACGTGGAAGGCCGCCAAAAAAATACGAAGATGTGGAATTGCAAGCATTGTTGGACGACGATGATTCGCGAACACAAAAACAACTCGCCGGGCAATTGGGCGCTAGTCAACAAGCTGTTTCCAATCGGCTACGAGAGATTAGAAAGATTCAGAAGACCGGTAGATGGGTACCACATGAGTTGAACGACAGGCAAATAGAAAAGCGCAAAAACTCATGTGAAATTTTGCTCGCTCGGTACAAAAGGAAGTCGTTTCTGCATCGTAGAGTTACAGGGGATGAAAGTGGATTTATTTTAGAAATCCTAAGCGTAAAAAATCATGGGTAGATCCAGGCGCACCATCCACATCGACCTCAAGACGAAATCGCTTTGGCAGAAACTCGATGTTCTGTGTTTGGTGGGACCAGAAGGGCGTGGTATAACAGCTATTATGAGCTGTTAAAACCTGGGGAAATGGTTAATACTAAACGTTACCAACAACAATTAACCGATTTGAACCGTTCGCTGCTTGAAAAAGGGCCAAACTACCGAAAGAGGCAACGCAAAGTCATTTTTCTTGATGACAATGCGATGGAGCATACGGCAAAACCGGTTCGCGACACGTTGAAAGCACTTACAAGGAAATATAGTTTGGTGTCCCCCTCCGATTTGATGAAACTCACGTATGTTGTAGAGCATCGAAAACTAAAAGACGCGTATTTTTTTTATCGGCGGAAAAACATTTCTAAGGGGTGAAATCGTTCTTCAAAATTAGCATGTCGAGGGGTGATTATGCAGTTTCACCCAGAAGGCGTGAATCGATTTTAATGAAACAAAAACCAAAATACTCCTCATTGAAGACAATCAAAATTCCACGTGAAGTTCAAGAAAAAAAATAATTTGCAGGGGTGAACAACCCCCTGATTTTTCAATTTTCCACCCTACACAAAAAACTAACCAACCAAATTGAACAGAACATATACCATTTGGAAGCGCAAGTTAAAATAAAGATGACGTATTTTTGCACATTCACAGGAAAATGAATTTACGGAGGTAAACTACCCCTTATCCATTAGTACGTATATTTGTGCGTACATTTTTGTTTCTCGTTATTTAAATGTCCGAATTGATTCAAAACATTCCTGTTAGCCGAAGTCAACGGGGGGCACTTCAGATGATGCTTTGTTTATTATTAAGGGGGTGACCGGCTGGTACTTACAATTAGAATGGTCCATTCACGAGTTTCGCGTTATTTACTGAAAAAAATAGCATGTTCAAATACAGAATACTGGGGAATGTTGCTGGGGTTGAGTGGTTGTATGGCATACATGTATGGCTGTATTTCGAAACAGCGGCAATCAGCTGAGGACATAGGCGAGAAATAACAAATACCCGGTTTCGGCAAGCGTATTTATTCGACTGTCGTCCTTTTCACGTCCCGTGCTATCGCTCTCCCCACTCTCCATTCTTTCACACTTATTCTTACCGCCTTGCGCATATACATATACCACAGTATATAATATAATTTATCATTCCTTTTACAATTCATCAACGTGCACATTACTGTCATGATTTGCAGCAATCATGGTTCGTAAGTCGTGCAGAAATGATACTCTTCAAAAAAATGTTGCAAGCATAAAGACTTCTTGCACCATAAGCATCTGATGATGGCCACATTATTACAACCTAGTACTTCACAGTGTGCTTGAGACGATTGACCGAAACCAAAACTCGCTGGATTGTCGCACTCGTTTGGCTTATCGGTTATATAATTACTTTTGAACCATGCATATTTGAAAAGATTTATATATCTGGGTGATGAAAGTTGATTGTGTGCGAGCGATTGCAGTTTGATTATGTTGTTTCTCAAGTGTAAATTAATATCAGAATTAAGTAATAATATACTGTCGGAAAAATGTCGTACAAAATTTTTCCATATTCGGAAACCAAAAACGTCGAGTGGTTGGATTTTCCCTGTGGTGCCTTTAGGTATTATCTTTGTGATTGTTTTTTTGCCCCGAGGTGTTGCATTTTGAACAACTTCTGGGCAAGTTGAACAACTGTTAGGGAAGAATACTTTTTCCAACCAAACTTTGAAGTGCACATAGGATGATATTGGTTATCGATATAGTATAATTCATCATATGTTCAATATTTTCTGGCAATCATTTTTGTCCATACCTGAGGTAATTTTTCCGGATTTCGTTGCTGTTAAAAATACGTTTTCTGGCTTGAATAAATTTTTTTCCACGATTGGGCCGAACTCATTCTTTCCCTCTTTTAGAACGATAAAAAGGGGTGACAGTAATTTTCCATCTGCATTTATGGTTGGCTGGATAGTGTAGCTGTGAGTTGTAGATGATACGGATTGTACTAAAACCGCTCTGATCTGAATTATATATGTTTTCCGGTCCATATTTTTGAATATATGGTTTAATTTAATTCACGAAGTTTTCTGCATTCATCCTTAAAACTGATTCGTCGTCTATAGTCTTTCGTGTTACGAATTTATTAATTTTCCGGGACACAATACGATGTGATTTCTTGAACTTCCGAAGCCAATCACGAGAAGCTTTAAAACGAATGTCTTCGTGACCTATCTCTTTTTGAGCTTGTAGAGCCTACTTTTGAAGGTCGATATCATGAACAATGAAACCAGCATCTACTGCGGCTTGTATGTTTTTCAAAGTATATTCAGAGATTTGAGCTAATTTATCCTTGTAGGTCCCACCTTTGTTCATTTGATTTGCCCAGCGTTTTAATTGTCGTACAGATTTGACTTTTTTGAATTTCTGACTGACGGTATCGACACTGCAATTTTTCTTCTCACCGGGTCGCCAGTATTCGATTGCTTTGCGTTTGTAATCGTAGCTTATGTCTTCTTCGTCTTTAGAACAAGTATCAGAATCCACTGGACCTTCATCATGTTGCCAAAGAGCGACAGGGTTAACATCATATTGCTTGAATGGCTCTTGAAAATCTAGCGATTGTTCCTCGATAATTTCAACTCCGTTATAATCGTCCATGCAGTCGACCAGAACTTTTTCGAAATTCTGCTTTACCTCGATTTCTGCATTGTTAATCGGAGTTTCGAGAATATTCATGGCTTCAAATGTAGCCAAAAGAAATTTAATGACGTTCATTGGATTCACTTTCATGGTCTATTGATTTTTTTTATCAGAAATTATAACTGACGCACTGGCACTCCGTTCAAATGAGCAACTGAAGATCGCTGTATGTATCGCGGTTTTTATATTTGAAAGACTTGTTGTTGAACCACATGCGATATCAGCAGATAATACGCAGTCCCAGATAGCCGCCTATGTATAAAACATCTCTTACTGCGTCGAAAGTATTTTTATCATATTGGCGTATGATTAGATTACTCAAAAAAATAAGATCATATTCATTTCGTTGGAATAATTGACAATGTTCTATAGATGGAACGACTGTTGCATCATCGACTTATTCCGAAATTTGCGCCGAATCGAAATACAATCTAATCGAAAGGTCGATAACATATGACGATAAATTATTGATAAGCACAAAATCAGCACAAAGAGTGAACGCAAGCAGCTCTTTAACATCTAAATAACGAGAAACAAGAATGTACGCACAATATACGTACTAATGGATAAGGGGTAGTTTACTCCCGTAAATTCATTTTCCTGTGAATGTGCAAAAATACGTCAACTAACTAAAATATGAAACTATGAATATACAATTGGACATCAGATTAAACATTTTTTCAATAATACGCATGACAAATTCCATTATATGTTTTGCTTATACCTCTGTGTCCACCTATAGTTAACGAATGCATTTCTTCAATAATCTCATTTTCTTTTTCCACCGAGGGTTGTCTAACTAACCCGTGACATATAATAATTTTAACGTCGCTTAGCGCGAATATTAATCGAATTTCATTTATAATATTTTTCCATGGCACGTTTAGTATAAAAATTGATTTTGCGATACTGACAGTTTGCAATGACAACTTGTCAATTAAATAACGAGCACTTTTTAAAGCTTCTACGATATTTTTCAAAATGAATGTAGGACCTCCTCCAGAATTATCTATGATAGGTAAAGCTATCTTGAATCGGTGAGCTCTTTTCATAATGCATTGAGCTTCATTTAATTCTAGATTCTGTAAGTGTGGAAAATGGTTATTATCTCGTAGTACAATAGCTCCAGTGTCTGGCTCACAGTTGATGGAAACAAAATAAACTAGATTATCCTTTCGAGTATAAAATGAGTCTCGCGATTATTTAACGTTGGGATATTAACTCCACTCTTCATACAAGATGGTGGAAGGCAATATATGTGAGTTCCCAGTCTCTACGTCCGAAATGTCGTCGCTTGGAGATTCTGTCTCACTTGCTTCGAGCGGTTCAAGTGCGCGTTTTCCCTGCACTGCAGTGTCTGGTTTTTCTCTAGGGTTATGGTCTTCGAGTTCGCTTTCGTCGGAAGATTCGTCCTTCTAAAGAGATGTATCGCTGTGGAATGGGCCTGGTCACGTCATATGTCCTTGGCTCCACTGCCGATTTGCAGAGATATCAGCTGGCAGATCAAAGGTCTCAACGCTGTGTCTCGCTTACTTACTTTCAGTTTCAACTTTTATTCGTGCACGTTTTTAAATGCCCTTGGGCTTTCATTTTTTACGGTGGGTTAGTCTCGTGACACTTTGTTCGTTGCAAAATTTCGGACAATTTCTGGAAAATTTCATTTTCGTGAGCAATGGTTGGTGATTTGTATGGAGACGCTAAGTCCTCCAGCTGTTCAAAAGGGTCAGACTGCTCGCATACCCCGTCATATTCCCCAAATCATTATGATAATTGAAAATTTCAAGAAGGTCGTTGTCTAAATTTTGCTCTTTTTCTAAATCTTTTTCCAATAATCGAGATATATTGTAACATAGTTACACTCTCTAGCCCACTTTATTATGTCGAACGGCTATAAGAGCCGGAATGATATTCGGAGGTACCGAGTACAGCGAACATGAGGCCATCGCACCTGGGCCTAGCATAAAAACTAGAGCCGCTGCCACTCCGGAATTCCCTCGTTTCCGTAAACAGCAGGTCAGCGACCAGCTGGCCTCGCTGTGAGGTGAAGGGAAGATGGGGAGTGCGGCAACGGCAAACCGAGAAATTAACAAATCTCGGTCGATTTAAAAATTACAGCGATAATGAGAGAGAGGGGCAACCGACCGCGGGGAAGGCTATAAAAGAGCCTGCGCGGGAGAAAGGCGCTGTTAGCTCTGAAAGCACAAGTCATGCGGTAAAAAGAAGAAAAACGAACGTTGAGATTACGAATGAAATATCAAAAGTTATTTTCGATTACATTGTATAAAAGCCGTGTTTCTGTGGGAAAAGAGACAACCAGTGAGTGGAAAACGGAGATTTGCCAAAGAGGAAAAACAGGCGAGATATTTTCATGAAATAAACCATAATTTGCCGAACATTTAGGAATTGTCATTAATCGAGATTTAGCTAGGTTGTAAGCGAATAGAATTAAGGCATAGAATTAAGTAAATAGGCTTTAGCGAATAGTTTTGAAGAAAATACAATTAAGTGAAGAGGCGAAGAGTAGAGAATAAATTTAATAGAATTAGGTCAGCGGAATGGAAGAAAATAGAACTAGGTCACACAGCATTTAAACCGGTAAGCGAGACGAACAGCGTATAAGCAAGTTAGAGTGAGAGAGATCGAAAGATAGTGGACTGTCTGGAAGAAAGTGAGTGAGAGAGATACAAGCGAGACATCGGCTCGAAGAGCGAGGCAGGCGGGTCTGGTGGTGTGCGTGTGGGTATGCCTCGAGCGTACAGCTCCATACCAGCGTACGAAATAAGAACAGACCTTCAAGCTAGTATACCGAGAATCTGTGTACACGAAATATACGAAAATAATGTAAAAATAAACGCTGAAGTTACGAAATTTAAATGCATTGTACGGGGTATCAGTGACCAGAAACTGAATAGTGACATTTTTATGAAATTGTTTTCTTGTGAATAAACCCTACTCTCAACCACCACCAAGTCTACATTAATTAGTCCTGTGATCGAGCCCGAATTCCCACGAAAAATAAAAAGAATTGTGAACGATAAAGAATTATCGTTACAATATCAGCATCTGATAGTATATATTGACCTTTTACGGTGACCTGTTAAAGAATTTATGCGAACCATGTAAATATATTCTGTAGTAGTTGGTGCCTCTACGGGGTTTCTTGAAAGTGCGTCCGCATTAACGTTAGTTTTTCCCGCATTGTACACTACATCGTATTCGTACACGGCGAGTTTTGGTTTCTAGCACAATATCTTAGGGTTTCGGTCTGTAGCCCGTCGGAACCACAACAGCGGTTTATGGTTTATGATTACTACAGTAAAATGGTGCCCATATAAATATCGCCGAAAATGGAGTAGAGAGTACAATGATACAAAAAATATAGTCAATGGTTCCTTTTCGTAAGTGTCGTACCGTTCTTCGACTAGACTCAAAGTTCGAGAAGCATAAGCGCTTGGATAATCGTTATTAATTTCTTCTTATGAAAGCATACTACCGATAGCATATCCCGATACATTTGTTGTTAAAATAAAAGGCTTGGGAAAATCGAGATATCGTAAAACAAGAGCTGCACAAGGTTTATTATTTTAATTTCGAATAAGTGTTGCTGTTCGCATCTCCACTCAAATATATTTTCGTTAGGTAATAAAGCCATTAGGGGGGTTGATATATTAGCATACCCCTCTATGAATACCTAATAATAACTGGTTAATTCCAGAAATTGTCGAATATTTAAAACATTTTTAAGTATGGAATATTCATGTATAGCTTCTAATTTCTTAGGATCGGGCTGAACTCCATTATTCCCGATTATATGTCCTAAATACATGACTTCTCTTTTAAAAAATCCCATTTGTTCGAGAATTCAGATGTTGGAGTTAAGTGGACTGTAAAATTGTAGCAGGTGAATTAATAGTCAGTACACAGATGTAGATTACAGTTGCATTTATTGCTCCACCTGTCAAAATGAAGTGGACGTAATTACATAAATAAACCAAATAAAATATAGAAAATGAGGTATCAAAATAAGCGTATTAAAAGAGTTAATAAATGAGGTCAGCTTTTTACCACACACGATTATATTAATCGTGTATGATTGATGAGATGTGCTGCCACGATCGGGCCTCGCGGTGAAGTTGATGCCGGGTGCAGGACACGATGAGCTAATATGTTGATGTACTGGTTGCCGACGTCAATATATCAATCCTGATATGATGGCTGAGTTTATAGAGACTGTAGGTCGGCAGAGTTGATCGATGATACTTATTTAGATGCACTGAACTATTTTGAGCACGCACGAAACACGGTGGCGATGAAAACCGTGCAACAGCAAAACGCAAGATGGCTACGTTATACAAAGCAGCAGTTGTCTAGTCAAGCAGTCGTAGAGCGCGTGCACGCAGCGACCTGTTCCTTGGCATGCTGACCTAATGTTAGTTATACTGCTTCTGAGAGGTGCTGCCGCTAAGTAGCAACAGCAAGCAGTTACCCACGCTAGCCTGCAGTGCGCAGTCCAGCAACGCGTAGCAGAATGCTCAAGCATTTTCAAACATTATTTATCTGGTTGTAATTTTGAATTTGCTGCTACTAATCGTTTAATTAATTTGCGATATGCAATATACTCTCGTGTTCTTTGAGATTGTAATATCGTCCAAATAAAGTCAGGCGGAGTAGAAAATGCGGTCTTATGACGATACTCTGTAGAGACTTATCTGATGAAACCCCGATGCTAAATCGAATGCAGAGAAGTATTGTGCACCTCCTATTTCGTCTAATATATCGTTAACTTTGGGTATGGGGTACGCGTCAGCGACCGTTTTTTCGTTTAGCGATCGGTAATCGAACACTACTTTCCATTTTTTATCATCCTGAGAGTCAGCTTTCTTGGGAACCACGCAGTCAGGACAATTGTATGGTGAAGTAGAAGGTATTATTACTCTTTTATTGAGCATGTCCTGTATTTGTTTACCTACTTCCTCTTTAGTACATTCTGGCTAGCTGTAGCCTCGAGTATTTATAGGAAGGTTATCAGTAGTAGGAATGTGATGTTGCAATATAGTGGTACACGTTAACGTATGTCCTGGAATTTGGAATAAATGTGCGCTTTCCTTTAAAAGCGTATCGATACTTGCTTTTCTTCTTCGTTCCATTCGATGAGTTTTAATAATTCCTTAATTTGATTATAGCGGTCAATTATTACCGATTCTAATAAAAAAAAAGGTTGAATTTTGCGAGTGATATTTGCTATACTGAGTTTTTGTATTAACGGAACATTTATGATTTTATACGATTTTGAACCATGCTTCTCGCTTCCTAAACGTATATCTTTGTCTTTGGTATTTTCTGTTTTATTTCTCTGTTTTGACGGTTCAAGTGTACAGGGTGTTTGTAAATTCACTGATTCAATTTTTTCAACCTTTCTATTCTCCCGGGATATTTTTCTTTAGTTGACTTTCTAAATTGCCCATTGTAATTATTAACATCTTCAAAGGGTTCGGCCTTTCCATAGGTACAGTTTCCCTTACAAAATCTGGATCGAGTTCTCGCATATGTCCAACAATTTCAGTCCGTTAAGTCGGCACAGTTACTTCTGTGAAGCTCGAGCAGCTCGCATAATCAATACAATTAGACTCCTTATCTCCGGCTGATATTTTTGGTTTTATTGAATTTGAATTAACTACATTTTTTTCTTGAACACATTATTCATAATCTTGAAGAGGTTCTGTTCTTTTCATAGGCACAGTTTTCCCCAACAATTCGGAAACACAATTTATTTTTGTTTCTATCGGATTCGGATAGACAACGTTCTTTTCGTTTTCACAGTTTAACTCGGTACACCCCATGGGTGTGTCCGCTTTCATCGAACTCGAACAAATAACACACTTTCCATGAACACCGTTATTAAGATATTAAAGGAATTCTGTCCTTTCCATAAGCACATTTTTGCCCGAAAAATCTAAGCTGAGCTCCCTTAATTCTCCAACGAGCGCTGTCCGTTTCGTCGGCACAGACACTCCTGTGGAGCCAAGGCAAGTCTCCCCATTAACACAGTTGACTTTCGTCTCTATCGAATTCGGATAGACAACGTTTTCTCTAGGTATAATAGTATCTACAGGTTCAATATAAGTGTTCTCTTTGCTCGAATCCGACGTACTGAGGTCCATAAAATTTCGCGAACTCCTTCTTGCGACGCGTCGTGCTCTCAGTTCGCCCGGCGGGGCGTATTTGCCATTGTCTTTCGTGAACTGTGATACGCATCGTAGCTTCCTTGGTTTGACGTGAACGTTCTCAGTCAACGTTTGCGATTTTGAAGCATTTTATTCTGCAGCATCTGTGTCCTGGTCGTCGCCGACAGGCGAGTATTAAAAAAAAATAGACTATTCGTGGTGTGTATATTTGTAAACCTGTAAAAGATAAAGTGACTGCTCGAATAAATTTCCGCCACGAGGCGTGCTCATTCGCTCTACCAAAACGCTCTTTTGACCTGCTTTACCCTCCTCACTACACCAGATCCGCGCTCACACAATCTTTTATGTTTATTAACTTTACCAGTTCCTTTACTTGATTTTTTATTTTTCACACGGTTTCCATAAGCTTCATCAATCATTTCAGAACAATTTCTTATTTCTGCCTTTATTATGTTTTTTTTAAATCAGACATAGGCTCTAAAGAAGTTTGTATATCTCCGCGGAGTATTGCCTTTGATAAGAGTGCATTCTTTTCCGTCGGAATAAATTTTTTTTCAATATTCTTATTTGGATTGATTTTATCTTTATTTATTTCATAACTCAGTCCGTCTAAAGACTTATTTACTTGTCGTTTCTTTTTCATCTTTGAATCGTCAGTGGATTCTCTTATTCCCGGACTGTAAGTAAATTCATTCGATGACATTAACTCTTATACTGGTATCTGGACTTGCACGGAGTATAAATTGCTGTTAGTCATGTGAATGTAAGCTTTACCATTATCGTTCGCCTCGCTTTCTATGTTTATACCCTCACCTGAATCTAGGGAAGGCAAATAGCCTTGTTGTGTCGCGGAATATTCCACTTCACGTATTCTCAAGAATGAATATTCCTTAGCTGACACAGCTAGATATGGAATTCTAAAAGATAGCTGCCATACAAGACAGGATGCGAGGTAGACGCCAACGCAGCATGAGGCGACTCGCTAGGCGATCTACGATAAGCTAAAGCTAAAGCTGCCAACCAAGGGATTTTAGCAAACGCAGTTGCTAACTGCTTCACTAAAATCAGAATTAAATTAGACTCAACAGAAAACGGTTGATTCCTCGTCAAATGCTCGAAACTACGAATCATTGTACATTCCTTTATTGACTTTTAGATAGACAACGGAAAGTTAGCGTTGCCTATAATAAATACTTCCATTTATATAAATTCG
Organism: Cylloceria caligata; assembly: GCA_963942595.1. Taxonomy (NCBI): domain Eukaryota; kingdom Metazoa; phylum Arthropoda; class Insecta; order Hymenoptera; family Ichneumonidae; genus Cylloceria; species Cylloceria caligata. The sequence continues at coordinate 33,346,602 of OZ012704.1, read as the reverse complement.
CGTTTTCATCGATAACTCGAGATCCATCTCCTTATCGGCAAACGATCCCAAAAAATAATAACTTTTTAATATTATACCAAATACCGAATAATCCAATTACCCGGTACCGGCATAACATTTGGTGGCAGCGGTGGGATCTGCCGAAGTTAAGTGATACGTGATTTATTTGGACAAAAAAATGTTTTGGACAAAGTAATTAGGAGTGACTCTGAAGCGACGACTACGACTCGCGCAAAGGACGCCAGTGTAGCTCGTAAAAAACCCGAATAAGTTAACGCGAAAGCACGAAGTGTACGTCGGTGCGGCGCGACATATCGGTCAACCGTTTAAACTCCCGATTGACGCTGTTACGTCAAGTCGCGGAAAACCGCACAAAGTGTGCAACCAAGTACTCGAAGCAGCTACTTGAGAAGAAGCCGTCGTGCAACCATTGGCGACGCGCTAAGGACGAGCCCAGGAACCAGCGAAGAAACGGGCCAACAGCGTCAGGAAGGACGTCAAGGACCATCAACAGAAAGGAGCTGCAGGACACCAAGTCGACAGCACCCGAGAACATCGCTATGGAGAGGACCATCTACCAGATCATCCTTCTGTAAGTGGCGGTTACGTTATACTAATACATATTGCCGAAATAAACCAAAGCCAGTTAGGACAGATATTTGGAAAATTTCAAAATATATTTATTCCACGAGAGTATATTTAGAGTATTTTTCACCGCGAAATTAGCAACATGACGGGATTTAAGGGAGCGAAACCGAAACGTAGAGTCAGTTCGTTAGAAACTAGGATACCAGGCGAAGGGGTAGACTCCACGGCTGGGTTAGCTGCTGCCGTAGGGAAATCGTGTACGAAGCGCGCAGGGCGTTAACAGAGCTCTCGTCGCCGGGTCGAATCCCCGCCAACAGGCAAGAGACCGTCGCAGGCCGACTGGACGCTGAGTTCGGCGTAAACCCACTCAGGGGTGCGGCGTTTCGCGATAACAATAGTATAGGTAGCGACGACGTGTTCAATATGGCTACTGGTGGACGAACGCCTGAACGCCTAGACGAGGACATAGACGAGCGGGAAATCGAAAATCTGCAAACAATAGATCACGTAGGTTTTCCGACGGCTACCGGTACGGCAGCACGGTTGGTGACTTCAAGAGTACGAGATCGGTTAGAGGCGATCGACCGGAGCCACCGCGATTTGGAAAGAGCTCGACGGCAGTGCGAAAGGCTGCAGCGCGAGCATGAGCGAGGCGAATGCGAGCACGATCGCGAACTCAGGGGGGCCGAGACACCGTCGGCAAGACGAAGCTTGGCGGATACGCTAAACGAGGTAGGTGCGGACGAATACAAACTCATCCGGTCCCTACGGGAGCAAAATGCCGAATTATTGCAGAGGCTGGAAGGAACAGGGTTGGGAAAAGGACCGATACTATGTCCGCGGTCAAGGCAAACCCAATTCGAGGAACCGGATTACCCCCCTGCGGATCCCATGTTCCAAAGGGAACAACCGGGGGAGCCAGAGACTCAGGGTGGGACGCTCGACTTTGGACTAGCGCTGAAGAACATCCAGCATTTCGACGGAAGCAACGCCGACGTGCTGGATGCCTTCCTACGATCATGCGAGACCGTTTTCAATCGAGTAGCGTCCAGGGATCATGACATCCTGCTGGAATTAGTACTCAGCAGCAAGCTGGAGAGTAGGGCGTCCAGAGAGATGAAGCATAAAGTGATCCTCTCGGTAGCGCAGCATAAGACCAAGCTGGAGGCCCTGTACGGGAAGCGGAAGTCGTTGCCTGCGTTACAGGTAGAATTCAACTCCCTCCGGCAGGGCCAGGGCAAGGACATCGCGGTATACGCTGCCAGGACAGAGCGTATCACCGTCGATATTATGGAAAAGCTTTGCGAGGAAGCCGCCACGATGTTGGAGATGCACGCCATCGAAAAAATATCGCGGAAGAGCCATTTCGAGAATGGACTGCATGGGCGGGTCCAGATCCTGGTGAGAACCCGCAATTACGCCACCCTCTACGAGTCCGTAACGGGAGCCATCGAGATTACGAATATGGTGCAGCCAAAGGGAGGGGCAGGTGGAGTATTAAGCCACACCAGAAGATGCCAAGGCGCGCCATCCGGCAGGGAGAAAACTGTTACACCTGCGGCAAAGCTGAACACATGGCTCGAGACTGCACCGGGAAATCGGGAGGAGTGAGCTTGCCAATGCCTAGCAAAAACAAGTCTATGCACAACATAGACATCGTGTGCAATTACGGTCAGAAGAAGAGATACGTGTGGAAGGACTGTAGAAAGAGATTATCGCAAAACAAGAGCGAGCCAGCTCAGAAGTCACAGCACCCCCAACGTCAGAAGGACTCAGGGAACAAGACGAAAAAAACAACTGTAACAGCAGGAACTAGTCGAGCGAATACAAACACCCGCCCACAGGGAACGATGAGACTGAATACTCTAACGGCACAGCAAAGACCCGCATTATCGGCGTCAATCGCCACTGCCAGCGACTTCGATATCGTCGCACCGTTGGCCGTGACCGGGGTACTTACCCTCAAGGCAGACACCGGAGCGCAATGCAGCATCATCAAAGAAGACTGTCTCAAACCGGAGACTATAGTGAAAGACTGCACAGTAGAGCTGCAAGGGGTGGCGGGCGAAAAATTGACTCCACTAGGAATCGCCAAAATCGTGCTCGAGACACCGGCTCTAAATGTAGAGCATTGGTTTTACATCGTTCCGAACACCGTGCCACTGAGTATCAACAGGCTGCTCGGAATGGACTTCATTAAACGTCATAACGCAGATATCTTGCACGGCGAAATGCTTAAACTGTACGGACACTGCATGCCGGCTTTGGATAGATCTGTCAAGATGACCCTGCCGCCACGCAGCGAGACCGTCGCGTATGCCGCGACCAAGAGTAAATTCATCGGACTACTCTCGAAAATGGAACTCGGAAACGGAGTAATCATGGGAGCCTGCATCACGCCGCCGCACGGTAGTGGCTGTGCAGTAAGTCTGATAAACACCACAGAGCAGGCTGTTGAGGCACAACGCCCCGTGGTGGAACTTGAGCCGCTAGAGATAATGGCAGTGGGTCACGATCTCGAGGCTGCGACGCCCGAAGTATGCACCGTCGGCGCAGATCGAGGGGTCGACCGCCTAGCGTGACTAGCTCAATAGCTAGACCCGGAAAATCCCAATAAAGAAGCGCGCGAAGCGCTCGATGAGATTACTAGGGAATATAAAGATGTATTCCACCTGCCAGGGGACAAGCAGCCATGTACGCCGCAGCTCGCAAACCTCTAGCAGCACAGAAGAAGACAGCATAACGAAAGAGCGCAGCAACTGCCGCAGTGGCATAGCCATTCCCTCTATCGATGACCGCCTGAAAATAATAAGCGAATACCACGACACCCATATAGGAGGGCATCAGTGTATCAGGCGTACGATACATCGGATCCGGACCAAGTACGACTGGCCCGGCATAAGAAGGGATTTGGAAATGTACATATCGTCCTGCGAATCCTGCCAAAAGAACTAAATCAGGAAAAAGGAACGAGTGCCGATGGTAGTAACGGACACCCTATCGAGGTCATTTGAAAAAATTGCGGTCGACATCATAGGACCACTACCGGAAAGCGCTTCCGGGAAAAAATATATACTTATATTTCAGGACGCCCTTACCAAATATAGTGCAGCGATCCCCCTGCCGAACCAAGAGACTTCGACAGTAGCAAGGGCGCTCGTCGAAGAATTAATTTGCCGGCACAGAGCTCCGCACAGTGGGGCCGATTCCCGAAAAGCTGGTCAAAAGTCGAAAAATGAAGTTTCATTTTATAGGATTTAGAGTACATAGGTGGATAGAATAATGTTTAAAGAATATAATAGAACATTTTATAAAGGCTAGTGAAGTATACCTGGCAAGTATAAGCCAGTACAAAAGAGACCTTCGCGCGAGTAATAGCTCGATGGTTCGAGCTCATATTCAAGCGTCATATTTAAAAATTCGTAGAAAATCGTAAAATTGGTGTCTCTTAATTCTGCAAAATGGAGGTTTCAGGTTGAAGAAAGTAGTTTATTATCATATGCGTCGCAAATTATAACAGATACATATAAATTACTAGCTAAACAATGTCTAAAGTAGAAAAAAATGGAAAATTATGTGCAATCATTTTAGAAAAACAGGGAAAAAGTTAAAAGTTCCGCAGTGTTCCGCAATGAAACAAGTTTTAAATTAAAGTTTGGACTGTTATGTAACAAAATTAGTAAAAATCAGCTGCAGCTAGCTGCAACTTTGTTTTTAGTGCACATTTGAATATAAAAAATTACAAATTCACATTAACCACTTGTTGCACGTTTTTTTCAAATGAATATAATTTTGTGAAACTTGTTACTCGAGAGTTTTTGGGGTCGCTGAATACGAATCCGGTGTCAAAAAAACAAAATTCAAAATAGCGGATCCAATACGGCGAACATAATTTTCGAAATAAAACCATAATTTTTAATTTTGTTTTTTCTTGGCTATGCAACGTGAATAGTTCCGTAGCGTAGTGGCTTACACGCTGGTCTCGTACATTATTGTTCTCGGTTCAAATCTCGTGTAGGTGATTGTTTTTTATTTTGCATAATAATTATTTAATGAAATTGTAGTTAAATTAATTCAGCAATTTTCATAATTTTAATAATTATTTAAATTTTATAAATAACTTATTTCGTTTTAGAGTATATATTGTTGGATTCTAACATTTATAGAGGATAACGGAACATTTGAAAAGAGTCGACTGTATACATAGACCTACCTGCAATATATAGGTCTACCTATACATAGTGGAACAGAGACTTTTTGCGAGGGTAATGGCATATTTGAAAAGGGTCGATCACGTCACAAAGGGTCGATAGGTCTACCTGTGGGCCTGTGGCAGTTACGAGCAGAGTTGCCTGATACGTATCTTTTTCGCGCATGCCCATTCAGTTTGGCATCCACGTGTTCATCAGTGAAGTACTTAGTTCAACTATTTAAAGGTATATATAGCTCTTATTTTGAAAGAGAGATGTTATTTTTATAGAAATTTAATACCGGCTATGATAAATCAACTAATAATAAATTACTGTCGCTCAATAATTTATCACTGCTTAATTTATCACAAGTTGCGTTAAATTTTTATAAGGGTAGTTATTTGTTGGAAAATTTATGGGTTCCTTATTGCTATATACATGCCTGGGAATTCTTTCGCATGCACTGCGCATGCCTCAAAAGGGAAGCATCTGGCAAGGGGATATGCATGATGCAACTCTGGTTACGAGTTACGAGGCAGTGGCGAAGTGATCTTTTTTGGAGTAGCAGCTGTTGTGTTGGATCGTACAGAGTAAAAGAATATTCAAAAATTTGCCAAACATCGTGAAGTGGATCGTTTTGCAAAATGCAAATAATAATAAATATATATTGTTATTATTTATTTCATTCATATTTACACAATGCTTAAAGATTACAAGTGAAAAATAACGTGTAAACGTTTCAGTTAACATAAAAAAAAGTCATGTTTTGTAAACTTTTATTCACAAAATTATTGTAAACTATAGTTTTTCATAAATTTTTAGCAAAAGTTTTTGCTTTCACTTCAATGTGTTATAAATTTAAAACTTTTTTTTTTGTTTCAGGTGCTGATAGTACCAAACAAATTTCTGGTTTGTCAAGGGAAGAAATTTTTAGATTACTGAAAGACAACTTAAATGACAGTGCTACAATAGCTTTTGAAAAAATTGAAAATAATTTGTCTACACAATTACAGCGATCTTTTACATTATCAGACAATGCGAAATCTGTCGTTCGTATACTATTACATAAATTAAAAGCAAAGTGGCAGGAAGTTTGGCGGATGGAACAAAAATTTTTGGAGAAGAATCAGCAATGGCCAAATGGCATCGTTCATTTCGATGAAAAGAAAGAAGATGGATCACCACCACAAACCACGTCAGATGAAACACATATGGACCGCCCAAAACAGCAATTTGCACAATCCAGTGAAAGAACGAAGCGAAGGAGAACCGAAGACATTCGATCGGGATCAAGTACCGAAGAGCTCTCCTACGCAACACAGATGAATTTACGAATCGAAGGAAACGTGGAAGCTGCTAAAATTGTTAAAGATATAACTTCGAGTAGTCCATCTAAAGCTCGAAGGTATAGAAAATCTTTGGAGTTTATTCCTGAAGTCACTCTTTCTGCTGATGAAGCTGTTTCACTTGTAATCGAGCAAAGACTATCGCGAAGTCAATACCAGGGATTAAGGAGTATAAGTAAAAAAAAGAAATATATATTATATCCATCTTATAAATTAGTACAGAAAGCTAAGTGTAAATGTTATCCTGAAAAAGGTAGTATTAGTATATGTGAAACCAATGCAGAAGTTAAACTACAAGCTTTATTAGACCATACAATCAGCCGACTGTTGACGACTCAAATGGATGTCGTAAAAAGTTTGCCGGATGAACAACTTTCTAATTTTAATTTAATTTGTAAGTAGGGTTGTGATGGCAGTTCTGGCCAAAGTATGTACAAGCAAAAATTTAGTGATGATGATGGAAATAAATCAGATGCTAGTATCTTTTTCACTTCCCTTGTTCCAGTGCAACTAATATCCATCGATAAAAATGATAAAATACATCCATCGATAAATCGATAAAAATACATCTGCAAAAATCATTGTATGGAAAAGTCCGAGACCATCATCACCACGCTTTTGTAGACCAATAAAAATTAAATTTTTGCATGAAACTACTGAGGCCACTGTTAAACAAACAGAGTATATAAAAGAGCAAGCGGACAAACGTATGCCTTTTAAAACTGTAATAAATGGAAAAGAGATCATTGTTACTTACGAACTTGCTTTAACTATGATTGATGGTAAGGTTTGTAACGCAATTACTGCAACTGCTTCTACTCAACGTTGCTATTTATATAATACCACTAGTAAAGATTTCAATAAGATCGATGTACTTTTGAAAAAAGAAATTAATAGAGATAATTTAACTTTTGGCTTATCTACATTACATATGTGGATTCCATTATTTAAATGTTGTCTGCATGTTTCGTGTAAATTCGATATTAAAAAATGGCAAGCGCGAACAAGTGAAGATAAGAAAGCGACAGAAAATAGAAAAAAATATATTTAAAAAGGTTTTTGCCAACAGTTAGGACTTATTGTGGATCAACCAAAGCCTGAATATGGTAGTACGAATGATGGGAACACTGCTCGACGATTTTTCGAAAATGCATCAATTTTCGCTACTATAACGGGCGTTGACGAAGATGTTATTAAAAGGTTCCATGTTATTTTACAAGCTATTTCAAGTGGTCATGAAATTAATGTACCATATTTCCAAGAATACACAATAGAAACAGTTCGAAAATTCGTCGACGTATATACCTGGTTCTACATGCCTACTTCTGTTCACAAACTTTTAATTCACGGCTCTGAAATAATACAATCTGCTTTATTGCCAATCGGACAAATGTCTGAAGATGCACAGGAGTCTTGTAATAAATATATTAAAAGATACCGTGAAGATTTTGCACGAAAATGGAGCAGAACAAAATCGATGGAAGATCTTTTCTTGCACTTGCTAGTGGCATCAGATCCGTATATATCAAGCTTAAAGAAATTGCCACGTAAGAAGTTAAATTCCTTATTTCCGGAAACAATTGCTTTGCTTACTTCACCAACTGTTTATGCGTCTACTGATGATTCTATCTCTTCTTTTTCGATGTCGTCAGATTCTTCAGATTTTTACAGACAATTCGACTGATGATGAAGACTAATTTTTATGTTAATATTAGAACAATATTCTTGTTAATATAAATTTATTTTTTGAATTTGGCTTTGTACTGTATTTCTCAAATAAATATGTTAGTATTTAAAAAATCGTGTTCCTTATTACACTTTCTTATATATTTGAATTATACATTTTTCAATATTTTTATAAATGATTAAAAATGTAATTACTTATCTGAAATATGTATAAAATATTTCTTTTAAACAAGAAAATCATTACTCTGTACTCCAAATACATTTATTTTAAAACTGTAAATTAAATTATTATACAGCAATCTTAAAAAATGCTTACTTAAACTAAAATAATTAGAAATTAACTGTTTGAACATGTTAATTTTATTTCACAAAATCTATTTTGTTTCAGAAAATTATTTTAAGAAATATGTGCTTCAGAGAAAAAATTACTTGCATGTAACTGGAGTACATTCACTTCAATAAAAAAAGGAAATGTAACTTGTAAATAGTATAAAACAAGTCTTTCAAAAGTGATTTTAATCAATACAATTATTGATGTAAAGGTAGATGTTTTTTTACTTTTTATCAAATATATAATTTACTTACAGATTTATAAAAAGTGAATAAATTTTTATAATCGCTATTTTGGATCTGCCATTTTGAGTTTTGGCTTTTTCACGTCGGATTCATGTTCAGCGACCTCAAAAACCCCCGAGTAACAAGTTTCACGCAAATCCGGTTGATTTCGAAAATTGCGTCCGCCATATTGGATCCATCATTTTGAATTTTGTTTGTTTCACACCGTATTCGTATTCAGCGATCTCGAAAACCCCCAAATAACAAGTTTTAAGCGAATGCGGCTGATTACGAAAATTGCGTCCCCCATATTGGATCCGCCATTTTGAATTTTGTTTTTTTCACACCAGATTCGTATTCAGCGACCTCGAAAACTTACAGAAACCAAGTTTCATACAAATTCGATAAACATTCCATACTACAACTGAGTATTTTCGGCTTACTATCGCCATTTTGAACCCCCCATTTCGTTTTTTTACAATTTTGACTTCAGATTCGTAATCAGATACCCCAAAAACCCTTATATACTATATCTCAAACAGATGAACTACGTTTTCGAATTTTGTATCGTATTCCTGCACCTTATGTCGTGCGGCTTCACTATGTCGCAATTTAATAAACTCTTTAGCGATAATGTAATGAAAAACGACAGATTAGTACGTGAATATTACGATACTTTTGCCTCTCGAGGATCAAACAGTGATAAAAATCAATTTAACGGCGGAGGAGTCTCCGAGTGAAGATTACCGTGTTTGCAGGGATGTTGCATACGACGGTAAATATGTGTAAAGTGATTTAAATGAAATATTGATTAATTAAAACAAATACATCGGCTTAATGTGTCTCTTATTTTATAATTATATATAAATTATAATTGAGGTCTCTCGCGGTACGGTATCATATTCTGCGTCTTTTACTGCTGAGCAATCGCTTCACGAGAAGCACAGCACAAAGCCGTTCGCACGTGCAAAACCGCTGACATTGCATTTAAAGCGCTGCACACCTTGTTATGATTCAGAGGGGCCTTTGTTATCTTCAAACGCTGTGATCACCGCCAGCATCATCCGGAGCATTCAGTCTGTCTTTGGCAGTGCACGACGAAAGTCTAAATCGCGAAAAGAAAATGTTTCCGAGGTATCTAGACGAGGAGTTATCGGTAACTTTTATGTGTCGGGTAATATGTGGTAGCAGCGATAATACCGTGTGTCTGCGGACGGGCAAAATGTGCGTAGCATTATCCGAACCTGAGGATAATTTGGACAGGATGTACATTCAGGAGTTTATTGAGAGGAGTCGTTTTGTGGTCGAGGACTTGCGAGTTGGAGTGGGTTGTGTAGTTGTGCGGCATCAAAGGGCTATGCGCGGGGAGATCGTCAACGTGAGTGATGATGAGTGCTGCGAGGTATTGCTGGTCGATTTCGAGGAATCGATATACGTCGACTGGCCCCACCTATTTCACGCCGAGCCGCCGATTAGTATGTAACTGGTGTTGCTCGTGAAGTGTACAGTATTCGTCCTCGAGCATTTAATTCACGAGGACGGAGATCTACATCGGATCGAGGAGACGTGCGGTAACAATGTTCTGATCGGGATACGGATGCGTACCCCTGACGGTGCCTACGCTCCATGGGTGCGGGTAGTCCATATTACACGGATGGGTAGCTGTGGATTTTGATGCGTGGGTGAGTGAGTGAGTGAGTGAGTGAGAGAATGTGCGTTCGAGCGCGCGCGCGTGTGTGTGTATGTGTGTGTGTGCGCCACGACGTAAATATTGTGCCCCGCCACCCTGGAGAGTCGTCGTAGATGCCGCCAACATGAAGGTGAGTTAAAAATTTTACTCTAAGTATGTGTACACCTTTGCTCCATCCTACTTTTATCTCTACTCTTCCTTGTTCACCAAGGTACCCACACCACCTCGCTTTATCTCATCTTCACTTTACCGACACTGATCATGCAGAGTGGGTAGCGTGACGGTGAAAAAGTGGGGTAGTGGGGGTAGCCGCGTGGTGGGGAAAGGAGTCGGGATAGGAATAAGATGGAGCGAAGGTGTACACATACTACTAGCCACGATGATTTTTCCTTCCATGTCCCGTAGTTAGTCTTCCAGGCTGTTGAGCTTCTCTTCAAATTGCCCGATGCCTTCATTGGGCGTGAAGTAGCAGCTCACGTAGTAAACGTCCCTCTGTTTAATCCAGACAAAGCCGTTTCCTCTTCCATGATCTTCTATTCGGCCTTTTCCGGGGTTCGGGACCCAGATGGCTGCAGTGCCCAGGTTGTCCGCGTACTAGTTCGCATTCACTTTATCACGATATTGTTCACTGATAATAATCACATGACATGTTTTTTCGCGCACCAGTTGTGTCAGGAGGTCGTCGGCCGTCTAGCCCCTGTTCAGGTTTCCTTGAAGTACCCTTGTTATCTCGGGGTCCTGTTTTTAGCACTTTCCAACGCTCTTCGAGAAGCGGCACATTTCCCTGTTCCCGGCACGTGGGACGATTGCGCTTTGTCCGCGCACAAAACACACCGCGCTTCCCTATCGCACTTAGCGCCTTTATGACGGGTTCGACCACACTTATAACACAGTTTACTTCTATCCGGGCTACTACAGTTTTTGGCTTGATGCCCATACCGTAAGCACCTGAAGCACTGCATTACAGATATCCGTTTCCGAATTCTGCAGTTGACCAAGCCAACTTTAATCTTCCCCTTGTGGATGAGTTCTGTGGCCTTTATTTCATCCATCTCGATAAGAGCGATTTCCTGGCCCCTGTAAATCGTGTTTGGCACTCGGACTTTAACATAGTCTACTTGTCCCGCGTATTCGCGTACCAGGTCGTCGAGCACATCTTCTTCTTCAGTTGCTCCGTTGAGGTCCCTAATCTCGAGGGTCATCTTCGGGATGAGTTCGGTGACTTTGCCCGTATTTCCCAGCGCATCTCTCAGGGCCTTGGTGAAGACGTCCTTGTTCTTCTGGTTGTTGCCTAGCTTTAGCAGAATTTCGCCCTTGTGAGTCTGCCGGATGGCCTTAATGTCCATCTCCGTGTCTGCAGGTTTCACTTTAGCGCGGATGTCCTACATTTTCTCCGCGTAGGTTCTCCCTGTTTCCGGCCTGATAAGAACGGCTTCGCCGCGCGGCCTATCCCGGATCCGTTTCCTCCGCTCTCTTTGGCGTTTTGGTGAAGTTGTTTTCATCCTCGTTGCCGGTGTTTCTTCGTCGTTCCTTGCAGCCCTTCTGGCTTTCCTATTGTTGGGCTTGTCCGCACCTCCTTTCTCCTTTCTGGGGCGAGGTTCTTTCCACTCGCCTTCCGTTTCTCCATCCTTGGAACTTTTATCCGCCCGTTGTACAGGAGATCCTCCTCCTGGGCTGGTTAGGTGTTGTGACCTTTGGTTTCCTCCATTCGAAGATTGTGAAGCTAGTCGTCTGCCTCCCGCTGGTATTTTTCGCAATTCTTCTTCAATCTTCTTCCTCTCTAATCTGGATGCTGAAATGGTCTCCAAGGATTCCTCCAGCTTCTGTAATCCTTGTTTGATGTCCATGCTGACATTCCGCTGCTTAGTGGTCGCCTGGATCATCTTCTTTGCAAGGCTTTGAAGGCGCCGTATCTCCTCTTCCTCGATAAGGTCAGCCTCCGAGATCTTCTGCTGTAGAGCTGCTCGGTGTTCCTCTATCGAGCCGTCTTGCTTCTCATTTGCACTGATATCCGTCCCGTTATAAGGGAGACTCAACATCAGTGCGTTGTTAATCTGTTCACCCTTGTTTCCTCGTGTTCTAGTATGATGACGGCTCTCCTCGCTTGTTGCTTTGTATGCAACGTTGGCCAAGTCATGCATCAATGTAGCACTGCGGTCGCTTGCTTTCGACGGCGGGGAGCCCGCTTGCCCACTCCCTGTCGACGCCGGTACTGGGGTATCCCCCCCCCCTGCACCGTAAACTGTTTTCCTTGATTGTTGTTACTCATAATTGGTTTGTTGCAGGGGTTTTCCTTCCCCTGGATTTCAGTCGCCTTTTACGACAGGCATCGGGCTAAGCCATTTGAAATTTCTGCTCTTAATAAGCCCACTTCTTCTTTAATTACTTCCATCCAGGTCAACCTTTTTTTTCTTTCAGGATTTCTTCTACATATTGGTTTACTAGCATCCAAAAATTCTCACCTCGGAGCATGACTTCTATGGCACTCTCTGGGGACCATATTCCCACTTCTCTTTTTAGCATCCTTCTACGCTGAGCCCAATTATCGCACACAAAAAATGTGTGTTCTGCGTCATCTATGACGCCTGGGCAGTATAGGCAATCCTGTGTTAGGACTTTGCCCATTTTGTTTTTGTAGATTATTTAATTAATCATTTGTATGCGGTTATATGTTTCTTCAGAGTGATAAATCTTAAGCGACAATGTTGTAGACCAAGTTTTATGATGGAAATTTTCGGTAGTTCGCAACCCGGTTAGTGTCAGCGCCACCTAGTTCCCTGTGTTATCGATCTCAGAAAGATCTCTAACAATCCAATCCTTAATTATTTTTTGTCAACTCTGCTTGCCTCACTCATTCATTAAGAATTAATGAGGCAACCAGACCTGACGATTTTTAACTTCTAAAGAAATCGTGAAATCGGGGGGGGGGGGGGGGGGTTTGCCCATTTTGTACAAATACTTCCTAAAATATCCATGCCCGCTTAGAAATTGGGTTAGATAGTATCCAACTTCTCCGTGCTCTCTGCCAATCCATGGACTCACTTGCCCGATAAGTCTGGCTGTCCATCCTCCACTAGTTTCGTGCTCCCATGATATCTGCCAATTCTCTAACGTACGGGTCCTTTCCTCTGTGCCTGCGAGTTCTATGCCGACTTCCGCCTTCCTTTGATACACGGCCTTTCTTTCTTTGGCTTACAGGTGGATCGGGACGCATCCGGCTATCACTAGGATGGCTGCCTCGGACACTGTACGGTATGCCGAAGCAATTCGCAGAGCTCCTCGCCTTTGTACTTGGGATACCCGCTTCCGATACATTTCTTTATTCAAAGACTCGGCCCAAACTTCTGCCCTATACAGAAGAACGGACTGGACGGCAGACATTAGGAGACGCCGCTTGCTGGACCTTGGGCCTCCCACATTTGCCATAAGCCTGCTCAGGGCTGTGACACCTCTTGCAGCCTTATCCGCTGATTGTCTGATTTGCTCGAAGAAGTTTAGTTTTAAGTCAATCATTATACCAAGATATTTCACCGCTGGCTTCGTCTCGGTAATATTTTCGCCGACCCACATTGGAAGGGCAGGTTGAATTCTTTTTTTGGACAGTACCACTATCTCCGTCTTTTCTAAAGCCAAGACCAACCCATGCGCTGCCATCCAATTGTTTACCCTCCTCATCACTTGGTTTAGCTTCATTTGTGCCTGCTTGGTGTCGCGGGCCTCTACCAGACATGCTATATCATCCGCATATCCAACCAACCGTGTCTCATCTGGCATCTCTGCTCTCAACAAGCTATCGTAGAGAGCATTCCAAAGGTCAGGTCCTAGAACCGATCCCTGGGCAGCTCCTGCTGTGACTACCATTTTCCGCTGTCCTTCCTCGGTTTCGTATATGAGGCTTCGGCCCTTCAGATAATCCCTTAGGATCCGCAACAAATACGTCGGTATGCGAAACTTGGTCTCCAATGCGTGGAGCATGTCCCTCTATCTGGCCGAGTTAAATGCGTTTTTAACGTCAAGAGTCACCAACAGAACAATACGCCGAGAGAAAAAGCTATGGTTCTCTGCTCTCTTTACAGCCTCGGTAACTTCCCGTATTGCATCTATTGTTGACCGCCCTGCCCTGAAGCCATATTGTCTTGGTGATAGGTCACCAGCAGCCTTGATCGCTTCAGTTAACCTTGCCTTAATAAGCCTCTCTAGGACCTTGCCTGCTGTGTCCAACATACACAGAGGTCGGTAAGACGAGGGAAGCATAGGATCGCCTTTATCTTTGCTGATCAGTACCAGCCTCGCAGTTTTCCAACAAGAGCAAAACACCCCCTCTGACAGGCATTCGTTATACATATGAAGCAGCAGGTCTGGTTTTTTCTGGAATACTGTTTTTAATACCTCGCTGAGTATTCCATCTGGGCCAGGGGCCTTTTTGTTCTTCATTGAACGTACAGCCTTCTCGAGCTCTGTTTCGGAAAATAGTGGGACTACTACTTCTGCCGCTACGAGGTCTCTTTCAGCTCTATCTGGATGGCTAGGAAAGAGAGTTTTAACAATTTTTTCCGTGGCCGCGGAATCCATGACGCAGGTGGGTTTCTCGGCTCCCAACTTTTTTATGACTATCTTATAGCCTAGACCCCAAGGATCTTTATCAATATCTTCTATTAAAGATTTCCAGCCGCTTGCTTTGCTCTGGTTAATGGCTCGTCGTAGCTGTCTCTTTGCGAGCTTATGTTCTGCGGAAAAGCGGTTGGCCTCGGCTTGGTTTATTACCCGTTGTGCCTTTCTTTTTAATGCAAAACACTTCCTCCGTATCTCGGCAATCTCTGATGTCCACCAGTACGTAGGTGGTTTGCCGTGTCGGGGTTTTTTCCTTGCCATGGAAGCCTCGCAGGCCGAAATAATCACACCCATGGTAGAAGATACCAGCGCTTCCGCTTCATATCTTCCATCCATTGCGGTCCTTTCCGTCACTTGGTGTAAGCCCTTTGCCAGTTCTTCCGTAAAACGTTCCACGTTCATGCTCTGCAAATTCCACCTGGTTGGTTTGTTCCGCGCGTCGTTTCTTGGCCTATTGCCAAGCTTGAATGCGATATATTGGTGATCGCTGTCGCAGTAATTCTCCATGACTCTCCATTCCCGTATTTTTGGTACTAGAACCTCAGATGCTAGCGTGATGTCAGGGATTGTCTCTGTATACCCTGGGCGGCGGAAAATTGTAGTCGACCCAACATTCATAACTAGCAGGCCTAGTCTAGCGGCCATTTCCAGGATGAGTCTGCCTCTCGTATCCGGGTGGGGCATCCTCCACTCAAGAGCTCTAGCGTTAAAATCTCCAGCTACTACGACTTGTTCTGTCCGCTGCAGTATCTCATCTTCTAAGGCGTCTAGCTTGATTCGGAAGTCTGCCATGGCCTCATTTGGGGTGAAGTAACAGCTAAAGAAAGTTGCCTCCTGACATTTGATTCAGACAAAACCGCTGCCTGCCTCATGGCTCTCAACGTGCACTCTGCCGTTTAGGACCCAAATAGCAGCCGTCCCCAGAAGGTCGGAATACCATTGTGGTGACTCTCTGTTACGGTATTGCTCACTTAATATTAGTAGGTCCGATCCATTTTCTATTGCCAGCTGCTGCAGAAGGCAGTCGGCGGTCTTGCTATGGTTCATATTTCCCTTTATAATTTTGATCATCTGTGGTTCTTGGCCTTCTGGAGTGCTTCCCGATACACCTTGCATTTACCGGTTCCCGGAACGTGAGCCAATTCCTCCTGAGTGTAACCCCTGTCTGCACAGAGCACACATCGACTCTCGGCTGTGCATGCTTTCGCCTTGTGATCAGCGCCAAGACAGTTATAACAGAGTTTGCTTCTGTCTGGCCCCTCGCAATTCCTGGCCACATGCCCATATCCAAAACACTTAAAGCAGCGCGTAGCAGTGGCTCTTTCCCGTAGTCTGCGATAGGTCCATCCTATTTTTATTCTGCCTTCATTAATAAGCTTGAGGGCAGATTTATCGTTCATTACCACTACTGCAATCTTTTGTTCCCTAGCGCTGGGGAAGAGCATGACATTCATGTCCATTGCCTCTGGGATATCACGCTCAAGCGCGTCCTTTACTTCTTCTTTCTCCGTTACGCAGTCCAAGTCGCGGATTTCTACTGTCATCCTGGTCCCAAGTTCGACCACTTTCCCTCTCTCTCCAAGGGTGTCGCTTAGTAGATTCCGGAAGCCGTTTTTACTTTTCGTGCCCGGGCTCAGTTCGATAAGCACCTCGCCGCGGCGGGGGGGCTTGCGTTTCTGCAATGAACTTTGGAGCTCGGCCGGCGGGGGCTCTGGCCCCTGGCAGGTCTAACCTTGCCGGACAGGTCCAGGGGGAGCAGGCAGACTAAGAACACACAACATCAAAAGCTACGGTGGAAGGCATCGTGCCTACGGCTGCATGGCCGCAATGATGTAAACTAAAGCGGTCGCGAACGATCCCTGCAGGGCACCGGGTGGAACCCTGCAGTATTTACACCTTCCCTGACAAGGCGGCTCTGCCTAGGCGGACCTACATTCCGACCTACTCGTGGGATGAATATGGAGAAACTTTTAAAAGAAATTAAACCTAAACAGAAGAAGGAGTTGGTAAAAACATCGACCGAGGAGGAGCTCAGGACAATCGGAGAACTCGCGACGGACTATATCGGGGGAGAGTCGAACGATGATAGCTTAACGAACGTGACCGAAAATGTCAACCAAAGAAAGAGAAGTAGACTTCAGTCATGTTCGTCAACAGGCACCGAAGATCGATCCCTACATCAGAAGACAAAGAAATTAAGATTCAGAAAGAGAGAAACGACACCGCCACCCATGGAAGAGGGTAAAACGGTTCCACCTGTCATCGGAAATATAAGGAGGCATCGAGAAGAACCTGAAACCTCCTCATTCGACGATGACAATAAGAACAAACCCGATTTGACAGAGTTATTACAACTCATTCATGAGAACGCGACGAAAATGGACGAGGCAGCGGCAATACAGAAAAATATGAATATGGTGGTAAAAACCGGCATTAAGACGATGCTTGAGGCCGCCAACGCTGCGCTAAACATGCAAAGCAGGACAGCCTCGAAGGGACGAATGATGGCAGACGACCTGACAGAGACAGAAACGGAGACAACGGAACCGGCGACGCGACCGACGAAACGGAAACGGGAGGCGACGAAGACCCCACCAGAGGCCCGGCAGAAGCAACCCCCGAGAACGGAGGAGGCTGAAACCTGGACAACCGTGAGGAAACGAAAAAAGAAAAAAAAACGACGGAACCGAAAAACAAAACGGACGAGACGAACGTACCGACCCAGGCTGAAAAGCGCAGACCGACCCCCAAACATAGGGGAACGGCTGTACTGGTCAAACCTGGGAAAGACAACACGTACTCGGACATCGTACGGAAGATAAGGACGACGGTCGACCCGACGAGCAGTCATGTACAGGTGACGGCTCTAAGGAAGACCAAAGACGGACGGTGTCTCATCAAGATACAGACAGACACGGATGGACGAGAACAGTTTCAGCGCGCACTACAGGACGCGGTCGGGGACACGGGCAGTGTAAGGACCGTGACTTCCAGAGCGCAACTAGAGATCATGGACCTGGACTCCGTTACCACCGCGGAGGACGTGATACGGGCGCTGAGACGAGAAATGGGACGAGACGGCGACTTTGGTGTCCACATCTTCGGCCCGAACCGGGCCGAGCAGTACATGGCAGTCTGCGACCTCGAGACGCGGGAAGCCGAGTTGCTGCTGGACCGGGGCCGGATCGGGATAGGATGGGTGCGATGCCGACTACGACAGCGATTGACGGTGACCAAATGCCACAAGTGCCTGGGCTACGGACACACAAAGACGAACTGCACGAACACGGATCGGACAAAGAGCTGCAGGAAATGCGGCGAGACGGGACATTACGCAACGGACTGTAAAAACAGACTGGCATGCCCTTTGTGCTCTGAGGCGGGGCACGGAGACGCGGCGCACCTTGCGGGAACCGGGAGATGTGCGGTGTTCCGGGCTGCGCTGGAGGAGCGCAAAAGAGAGGCCGGAAGATGGACACCGTAATTCAGGGAAACCTGAACCGGAGCAGGACAGCGGACATGCTTCAACCTCAGATAGCCGACGAACACGACGCCGACATACTGATACTGTGCGAACCATACAGGAAACGGACGACACAGACGTGGATCACAAAAAAAAACGAGACAGCTGCTATCTGGGTGAGGGGTGCCGCCCGATCCCGGATGACTGACCGCGGCGCAGGCGAAGTCTTCGCATGGGCTAAGGTCGGCGCTGTCACCTACGTCAGCGTCTACTTGACCCCGAACTGTGTCGCGGCGGAGTTTGGGAGAAGGGTGGCGCTCCTCGAAGACGGAATTAGGGATCTGCCTGGTGACGTCGTGGTCGCGGGGGACCTCAACGCGAGGGCGGTCGAGTGGGGCATGACTGTGACGAACAGACGGGGACGACTATTACTGGAGATGGCCGCAAGGCTAGACCTAGTGGTGGCAAATACGGGGAACACACCGACATACAGACGACCAGGATTTGGGAACTCCATACCAGACGTAACGATGACGTCAGACAGAATACTGCCACGGGTAGGGCGATGGAGGGTGGCTGAGGACTACACGGCCAGCGACCACCAGTACATCGTCTTCGAAGTGGGAGAACAGACAACGACGACACGGACGAGGATTCAGCGCCCCCCGCGGTGTAATACGAACAAACTTGACGTACGGAAGTTTTCGGAAGAGCTGGCGGCAGCGCCGGCGCCGATAACAAACGTCCCCCCAGAGCTGACAGGCCGGCTAAGGGCGGAAAGACTGGTAGACGAAACGGCCAAACTGACGGAACGGCTGTGCAATAGCACTATGCCAAAACGACATTACGGACAACGCAGACAACCACAATATTGGTGGACGGACGAGATCACCGAACTCCGGAAGATCTGTCTGGCAAACCGAAGACGGGCCACGAGGTGGAAGACCTGAAAGGGAAACCCTCCAGGCCGAATACAAGACAGCACGGAAACGACTGACGAACGCTATCAGAGACAGCAAAACGCAGTGCTGGAGGAAGCTCTGCGAGGAGGTGGACCGGGACCCGTTGGCAATGGTTACAAGTACGTGACCGGTAAACTAGGGGCCCGGGTCTCACCAGGACTCAAAGAAGCTAAAACCACTCGACGAATTGTGGACGGACTTTTCCCGACACATCCTATACGGACGGACGCAACGGATGACAACGGGACACCGACAGTCCCCAAATTGACTGCGGAGGAACTCACCAGAGCATCCAACGCGATGAAAATGAGGAAGGCGCCAGGACCTGACGGGATACCAGCGGAGATTGTCCGGCTGATGGTCAACCTGAGGCCGGATATATTTCTCGACCTATACAACACGTGCTTGACAACGGGGACCTTCAGTGACCGATGGAAAACGGCGAGGCTAGTCCTTATCCCCAAGGGTAGGGGCGACCCCAACACGCCGTCAGCCTATCGACCGCTGAGCCTACTGGACACGACAGGAAAACTTTACGAACAACTACTTAGACCAAGACTAACGGACGCGATACAGACCGGGGGAGGCCTATCTAACCAACAGTTTGGCTTCAGGAAGGGCCGGTCCACGATTAGAGCCATCCAGAAGGTGGTAGACTCTTTCCGAGACACAGACAGACATTGCCACGCAGCGCGACCAATCGTGCTGCTGGCGACACTCGACGTTAAGAACGCTTTCAACTCGGCCAGGTGGGAGGACATACTGGAGACGCTTAAAAACGGCTTCAGGGCTCCACCATACCTGACCCGAGTAGTGGAAGATTACCTACGAAACAGACGGATTACCTACGAGACAATCGAAGGACAGGCGACAAGACAGATCACCGCGATAGTTGCCCAAGGATCCATACTGGGACCAGACTTCTGGAACGGGATTTACGACAGCCTGCTGAGACTGGAGCTCCCGCGAGATGTTCAACTCGTCGCATACGCCGATGACGTGGCGGTCTCCAGAATTAGCACAGTACAAACTGAACCAGACGATAAGACGTGTCGGACGATGGATGACTGACCACGGACTACAACTCGCAAAGGAAAAGACGGAACTGGTGTTTCTCACAAGGAAACGCATACTGACGAGACAACCTATGAAGTTCGGGACAGACGAGATAGTGGCTGGAGGGGAAGTCAAGTACCTGGGGGTGACCCTAGATACGAAAATGACCTCCTGGCCTCACGTACAGCGGACAGCCCGGAAGACGGCCGAAAGGGTGACATCTTTGAGCCGCCTGATGGCAAACACGAACGGACCGAGACCGGGGAAACGGAGACTTTTAATGTCAACGACTCACTCGATGCTCCTCTACGGCGCGGAGAACTGGGCAGATGCCCTGAAGACAAAGAAGTACTGCCACGCAATGACGGCAGTGCAGAGACAGGGTGCGCTGAGGATCGCCAGCTCCTATCGGACTGTCACTGCACAAGCAGTTTTGGTGGTGGCCGGCGTAATCCCCATGGACCTTCTAGCTTTCAAGCGAAAAAAGATCCACGGGAAAAGCGCGGACATAAGACGGGAGGATGCGGCAATTGCGGAGCGCAACGGGACGATACAGACTTGGCAAGACCGATGGACAGAAGAACGTACAGGCAACTGGACGAGACGACTTGTAAAGGACCTGAGACCGTGGATCGGAAGGAAGTGTGGGGACGTGAACTTTTACGTTACACAGCTCCTGACCGGACACGGCTACTTCCGAAGGTACCTTTACAACATGAACAGAGTACGGACGCCAGACTGTAAGTACTGCGGACACGAACGAGACGACGCGGAGCACACATTTTTTGTGTGTGACCGCTGGACAGGACCCCGACTGGAACTTCAGAAGATTGTTGGTAGCATCACCCCGGACAACATTGTCCAGGTGATGCTCCACTCAACAGAATGGTGGCAATTATTTGCCACCTATACAGAGACGATACTGCGACGAAAAAACGTAGACGGCTGCCTCGCCTAACCGAGCAGACGGACCGACGTGACGTTACAAGTTACCGACAGCAAGACGAACGCACGAAAACAGACAGAACCCCTAGCCAGAAGTAATATGAAAAAAGTTCCTGGTCTGGGGAAGGGCAACAAGGAGAGGGCGGTTTAGTGAGTAGGCCTACTTTTTTGGGAGTCTTACATACCCCCCCCCCCCAGTTCAAAAGGCTGGGGGATATCCGTAAAAAGAATTCCGCAACTCCTTGTATTAATAATAATAATAATAATAATAATAATAATAATAATAATAATAATAATAATAATAATAATAATAATAATAATAATAATAATAATAATAATAATAATAATAATAATAATAATAATAATAATAATAATAATAATAATAATAATAATAATAATAATAATAATAATAATAATAATAATAATAATAATAATAATAATAATAATAATAATAATAATAATAATAATAATAATAATAATAATAATAATAATAATAATAATAATAATAATAATAATAATAATAATAATAATAATAATAATAATAATAATAATAATAATAATAATAATAATAATAATAATAATAATAATAATAATAATAATAATAATAATAATAATAATAATAATAATAATAATAATAATAATAATAATAATAATAATAATAATAATAATAATAATAATAATAATAATAATAATAATAATTCGAGGGGTGGTGGAAAATCTTTACAAAGACAGAGAGGAGGGACCGCGCTCCTCAATAGTGTAAGATTTATACCAACTAAAACAACCAACCCTTTTTCCAGATGTTGTGTAACGACCCCGGAACCACTTCCACATTTCGTCAGGGTTGTTCTGTTCCTTTACCTTCCAGGCCTTTTCACTCTTTCCTGCTTGCTCATGGCCGCGGTCCGGCACAAGCTCTGATGTTCTGCTCAATTCTATTAACTGACGCGCTAATGCCCTAACTGTTTTTACTGTGACACTTCACTGTGGTTCACTGGACTCGGAACTATTTTCTCGCACTGCACTGTTCACTATGCTCACGATGTCCAACTAGTTGTTGTCTGCTCCGGCTATTACTCTGTTGTTTTCTTCTTGTTTCTTCTGGCGTAGAACTGTTTCGGCAAAATTCGTCACCGCATCCCACTTCTCCGCACTGATCAGCATCGATGCTACTATGTTCTCTGGGGTGATAAACCCCAGTGACTCCTCCAACCTTTCCCTCTCATCCCTCCACCGATTACACTCGAAGAGGGTGTGATGAGCGTTGTCGCGTTCAGAATCCCCGTAGATACATCGCGGATTTTCCACTTTCCCCATCTTGTGGAGGTATCCGCTGAAGTAGCCGTGCCCGCACAATAGTTGGGTCAGGTAGTAAGTCACTTCCCCATGTTTCCGTTCTGTCCATGGGGCCAGATGTTTCATGAGTCTGGCTGTCAATCTTCCTCTTGCGTCACTGTCCCACATGTCCTGCCAAAGCCCCATGGTGTGATTCCTCTCCTGTTTCTTTATCTGTTGCCGATCGTGTTCAGCTCGTCGTAGGTAGACCCGTTTCTTCTCTCTCGCGAGGAACTCGATGGATACTACTCCTGCAACGACCAGGGCCGCCGGTCCTGATACCGTTCGGTATGCACAGGCCACTCTCAGGGCTCCTCTTCTTTGTCCCGCGGCTATACGTTTTCTTCGGCTTTCCGCTTCCAGTGC
Source organism: Cylloceria caligata (assembly GCA_963942595.1). Classification (NCBI taxonomy): domain Eukaryota; kingdom Metazoa; phylum Arthropoda; class Insecta; order Hymenoptera; family Ichneumonidae; genus Cylloceria; species Cylloceria caligata. The sequence continues at coordinate 33,323,809 of OZ012704.1, read as the reverse complement.
GTCCGCCCAGATCTCTGCTCCGTACAGGAGAATCGAGTGCGTCACCGACATTTGCAGCCGGCGTTTGCTGGTCATTGGTCCTCTCACGTTTGCCATGAGACGGCTCAGCGCCGCTACCATGGTCGCTGCTTTGTCTGTCACTTTCCTGATGTGTTCCCAGAAGGTTAGTTTGGTGTCCAGGGTGATGCCAATATACCTCACTGCGTCCTTCGTTTCCACCTCTTTGGTTCCGAACCGCATACGCAGTATGTTCGGGATCCGCTTCCAAGTGAGAACTACGATCTCCATCATCTGCGTGGCTAGGCTGAGGCCGTGGTCCCCTATCCATTGGTGCGTCCGCCTCATGATCTGGTTAAGACGCCTTTGTGCCGCTTCGGGGTCTCTGGCTGTGATGACCGCGGCGACGTCCTCGACGTATCCTATCAGGTACGTGTCGTCTGGCATTTCCATCCGTAGAATTCCATCGTACGAGATGTTCCACAGATCTGGCTTGCGGATCGATCCTGAGGAACGTCCTGACGTAACGTCGCATTTATATTTTTTTCATTTCGATTACGTTTAAGTTCTTCTGTTTTAGTTTCGCTACAGTAAGAGTTACTTTTTATATTTTTCTTTTCTTTTCGAACTTCTTAAGAGAAGAGGAGAGCGATTTTAACAACGGAGATCGGAACAGGGTGAAGATGCGACTCTACCGACCGTCTCCCGGGAAAATTAATCTTGTAAAGATGGTATTTTTTCAGCGCTCCCGGTCAACTTGCAAACTTTCGGAGCATGGGATCTACTGCGTATATCTGGTTATCGACTGCCATTTATGGATCTACGATTCAGTGCAGCCTTACCCTCTATCCTAGACCAGGGGTTCGGCTGGTCACCATGGGGGCGTTTTTGGCCATAGGGGAGCGGTTGAAGGGAACGCTATCACGTGACCAGGCGACCACACCCTTTCTTCTCGCTCTTTCCTAAAATCTTCTCTCTCTCTCTCCCTTTACAAAGATGATGAAATTGGGAACAATTATTAACTGAGCGAAACAATTAACAAAAGTGGAGGAACTGTTGATTTAAACGAAAGATTTATGACCATTAAAGTGTTCACACGAATTCTTTAGGTAAAATATCAGCAGCAAAAAAAAACAACTATGCTTCCATATGGAAACTACCCAGGGCTGTCACGCGAAAACGAGTACAACCCACATTGAATTATTGAGCTTACCAGTTGTAATTGTGTAAGAAGAAAGATCAGTATATCAGGATTAATTTCCTTTTCCTCTTGAGATTATATTAATAATTCTCTCGTCAAGTATTGGAATTTATAGTAAAAATACCATCATATTGAAACGATTCGCGATTTCTTGATGTGCTTGAACTTTATTGTGTCCCTTTTATGCGCGTCGGCTAAGCGGTCGCGGTGAAATCACGTAGGTTTTTAGTTTTTGTCTCGAGCGCGGATTTTCCTAGACCATCTAGAGAGGATTTGTAGCTCGAAACAGGTTCGTGCTCTGGGCTGGATGGGATGAGTTGTATCTATTGTTTGTGTGATTGATTCTATTTTTTTATTTTATTTTTATTTTTTGTTGTTGTGAGACCTCAGTCTGGGTTTATGGATTCGCATCTGTCCATGGTGGACATGCGGTTTGTTACCCTTTCATCATTGGTCTAGTATTTGTAGGGTAATTCTCTTATTTTTGTTGTGCTAAAGGCACTTATTGTTTGGTTAAGTTTGTGAGTAGGATGGAAAGGAAATTCGTGGTCGCGTAGGACGATCTTGGATCGTTCGTACAGATCCTAACCTTCGCTTGCGTCCGGTTGTTATGCTATGCTTTTTCTTTATAACTACGGATAGGGAGTCAATTCCCGTATTTTTAGTTGTTGACTCGATTATTCGTGTGACCAAGAGGTCTCATACACACGGAGCTTGACACTCAATTTATCTATCCGGGTTTTTAGCGTTCGTCTTGTGCGCGATTCTTATAATTACATATGCGGATGGATTTCCGTTTATTTTCGGGTGTGACTCGATAATTCGTATGGCGATGAGATATCGCCTATACGGAGCTTAACACTCAATTTTTCAACTTGGGTTATCGCGCTTTGTTCTTACGCGACTTTCTTAAACTACGTATACGGAATTATTTGCGTTTTAATCGATTATTCGTGTGTTTTCAGGATATCGTATGTGCGGAGCTCTGTTTCGATTGGTGCATTGGTTTCGTATGCGTGTGTCTATTTGATTTTACAAGAGTGGGGCCTATTGGTTCTTACTGCCTGTGCTAGTCCTCATATAGGGCGTTCCTTGGTACATTCGTTAGACATACCGGTCGGCCTTGTTTAATCATAGGACGTTTAGCTGGTGACATGCTATTTTGATATATTATTGTTAGGAATAACCGTTCGCGTGGTACGTCTTTCGAGACTCTGCCCTGCTGATGTTTACGCGGTGAACTTAGAGTGGGATCGCGAGTGTCATCTTGAGAGATAGGGTGTGTGATTTGACCTACCCATCTTACTCGTCTTTGTTATTGTTTTTGTCCCTAGCCATAGCTCGCTGTTCGTACGAGATACTGGGTTCGCAGCTGTGACCAACTAGCTCTTCCTGTACCCCGGTTACTGAGGCATTTATTCACGCTTGTTTAAGCTACCTTATCGCGCCATTAAGGGACTTACGATTCGGTCTCTTAATTAGCGTGATCAGCCGAGGTATCCGTATATAGCAGGTGGTAGTTGGTGCTGGCCCTGACGTTGTCCCACCCACGCAGGTACACCCTACGAATCTAGTGCGCGTGGTGCAACGAGTCGGGATGCCACTCGCTTGACCTGGAGACACACGTGCTTCTTCACTCTTCAAAAGACATGTAGCCACGGCGCTATGCATGGGGACACGTTAATGAAAGAGTGCCCTGACGCTGTGATTGGGGGCGGCCAAGGCGCAATGCAGGCGAGCCCTTTCTTCACAGAGTATCCTAATTAGTTCGTTTACTCAACTAACGGCCAAGCACATGGCAGGGGAATTAGTTGAGAAAAAGAACATTGGATTCCATCATGATAATTCCCAAACTGTTAGTCATTATCGTTATTGATTCGTTCGGTCAAACGACGGCCAAGCGCAATGCAGAGGAATCGATTCATCGAAAGACTACTTGTTTCGTTACATATTGAATTCAAGATTAATATCAAGTTAGGTCAGGCAGCACTTCGTCTTGAGAAATAATTTTCAACAAGAGCCTAGAGGCTTGTCCTGTGGCGGTTTATATAGTTTAGTGGATCGACCCCGGTTGGGGGGGGGGGGTGTTTTGTGGTAGATCACGTAATGTTTGTCGCACTTCAATCACTAGGTGAAGGAGGTGCGATGTAGCGTGTAGGTGTCCCGTTATGTCTTAAATTTCTATATTTAGCCGGTGCTTTGTCTTTCCAGAGTTTGAACCGAGGTTCCAGCGAGGTTGAGTTCTGTTGGTTACTGTTAAATTCCTACCTGCTGGAGGTTCAAACTTCCTTTTGATGTTTTTTGTGGTTCGATCAACGTTATTTACTAATTTTGTCACATGTGGGTTTTTTTTATACCTCATATGTGTTCGCCTGTCTGCTTTATTGTTTGGAATTCGGTGGAATTGATTAATTATTGCCAATTTTGAGTTTCTTAATGTGTTTTTAGGTGTTCCTCCCTGATTTTTATGTTGTTCTCGGTTTCGTGTGTTTTTCAGTGTGGGGCTTACCCTGATCTCAATTTGTTAATTGAGTTTTGTGAGAGATTTGCTTGTTTTATGCTTTTTTTCTAATGTTAATGTTTTATCCGTGAGTGGGGGTATGTGGTGAGGCTTCATGTGAAGGCACGCTGTTATTTCATCTTGAGGAATTGTGGAATTTCAAGAGTTCCACTAATTCTTTTGTTGTTGCTCCGTACTGTGGCGTTCTTAGCGTGTTGTCGTCTGTGTGGTATGGCCGATTGGTTTTACGCGTGGTTCCGCCCGCTTTTTCTTAGGGCGGGGCTACTACGCTGGGGTCCGGTCTACATCGCGTGGTCTTAGTGTCCGTCCTCCCTCTTGCCTTGCTCGCGTCTTGTGGGCTGTGCTTGTTTTGATGGTGATCTTCGAGTTAGGTGGGGCCTAATATTGACGCCATTCTCTTTAGGGTGGGTACTCGCGGTTGCCTGTGTGTACTTACTTTTCTATTGTATTTTCCTAATCCGATGGGTACTTGTTTGCCCCGTGTTTGCTCGTATTGTTATAGATAATCACTTTTTGGTGATTTCTTTGTTTTAATCATTGGATGTAGTCTGTGTTTGGTGGTGTGAGTTCGATGTTTTAGATTAATTAAGGTTTTTAATTCACGTAACGGATCGCTGTAAGTCCGTTCCGTTACAATATATATTCATAGGTTGTACTCCATTACATGGGACCATTGGAAAAATTATTGGTACTTGAAGTGCGTATAAGGGAACTCGAGGTTTTCGCGCAAGAACTCATTGAAGAAGTAACGCCAGAAATTCTCCTGAATCAATTCGGTTTAGAACGAATAAAACAGCAAGAAAGAATAATTGCTAAAACATACGTGAGGAGAACTACAAGGAAAATAGCTTCCCCGAATATTAATTATAGAGAGTGATATTATATTTGTTTTAAACAGACAACCATCAGACTTCTTCTGTTGTTTCTATACGATTCGCTCCGTAACATTAACTTCTTTGTACTATCATTTACATAAATTCTGTTAAACTACCATGTGTTAAAACAGTGGGCATACAATTCTGAAAATATTAATAGAATTACAAACAGTTCTGTTATTCAATCCTACGTTGCTCATCTCAACAATCCTCTCGAGCGATCACTAGCATCGTTCGCCTCCATTCATCCCTCATAACATTGCACCTCCACCTGCACGTGCTACTCTTTCTGCCATAAGCCTTTAAGAAATTCGCCGGCTCGCTTACACCAGCGGTCAGCATTCTAAAAACTCTACGACAACTATCCACTTTTCCACCTAACACATGGGCAACCAGATTTGCCCGCGCACGTATCACTAAGAACACAATCATCACGAAACACATTACACTAGTGGGAGAAATCCTATGTTTAGCCCCTTGCGTAAGTGAGGTCAAAGCTGACAAAGTTCGCTCATGAAACATATTACACTAGTGGGAGAAATCCTATGTTTAGTCCCTCGCGTAAGTGAGGTCAAGACTGACAAGGTTCGCTCACGAAACACATTAGACTGGTGGGAGAAATTCTATGTTTAGCCTCTCGCGTAAGTGGGGTTAAGGCTAGCAAGGCTCTCCCACAAAACACATGACACTACCATAGTAGGAGAAATCCTACGTTTTAGTTCCTCGCGCAAGTGAGTTCGGGGCTATCAAGGTTCACTCACAAAACACATTACACTAGTGGGAAAAATCCTATGTTTTAGCTCCTCGCGCAAGTGAGTTCGGGGCAAGCAAGGGTCGATCACGAAACACAATTACACTAGTGGGAGAAATCCTATGTTTTAGCTCCTCGCGCAAGTGAGTCCGGGGCTAGCAAAGGTCGCTCACGAAACACAATTATACTAGTGGGAGAAATCCTATGTTTTAGCTCCTCGCGCAAGTGAGTCCGGGGCTAGCAAAGGTCGCTCACGAAACACAATTATACTAGTGGGAGAAATCCTATGTTTTAGCTCCTCGCGCAAGTGAGTTTGAGGCTAGCAAGGTTCGGTCACGAAACACATCATACAAACAAGACAGACATAACTATACGTACCATTTACTAATTTTGATAATTACCGACCCGAATCATTCATCCATGCCGAAAGCCCGTAGAGCAGGAAGAAAAATTCAAGCACAGAAATTAAAACAGCAACTCTTAAAAATACAGTACCAAGTTCCAATAATTGCGTACAAATCGTATAACGAGCAAAATTCTAGAGTCTTTGACATTGGAATAGAGAGCGATAATAAAACTATCCCTCTCGAAGGGAAAGAAATAACAGAATATAAGAAACATTGCGACGCCACAATTGTAGTACATAACGGCTACTCGAGGCAAGAAAGGAATAGAAATTAAAAATATAGTAAAACGACTTGTCCTTTAACGGTAACAGCGAGTGAATCGTATAACAAGCAAAATTTTGGAGTCTCTAGTGTCAAATCTACAAAAGATAACGAAGGTATTTTCCTTAATCAAGAATAAATAATAGGTTTTCAGGGACCCTTAGGTGAACAAACAGCGAAGTATAAAAACCATTCAGACAGTATAAAAACACCTTGCAAGCCTCACATTACTAAGATCGAATCGTTGAATGACCATCAAATTATTATCCTCCAAGGAAAATCAAAGATTACGAAGCCTACCACTAAGTAAGAAAATTGGTCTCTCTCTCTCTCTCTCTCTCTCTCTCTCTCTCTCTCTCTCTCTCTTCTACGAAATAATCTTGCATTCCCTTTTCATTGTGTGAGTAATAATAATGAAGATTTCCCCGTTCCCAGGTCCTACCAAAGAATTTACTGTGTTTTCACTCCGTTATAAAGTTTTTTTTATGGTGTTTTATTGTTCCCGCAGAATTGAAGCATTTGTAATACACTGGTATATTCATTGTTTTACGAAATACAAATAAAAATAATTACTGAAAGGGCAAGGGCCTTTGGAACAACGAGGAACCATTTAATCCAACCAATAATATTAATTAGGTGGGTATGCGTTCAACTCGATCAAAGGTAAAAATTGACGAAAGTAATACATGATTATCCTGAAGACCGAAAAAAGAAATCTCGAATATATAGCCCACCGAAATCCCAATTTGAGACAGTCGAAGAATTTTTCGACGAAAGTACAGACAGTTCGCATCCCCAGACTCCCTCCACAGCGAATCCAACGGGAGAAGTTATTGCGGATACAGAGAAAAGTAGCAAGTTTAATCGAGAAAATCCGGAATTAATTAAATTAGACGAATACAGGCATATACAATCCTTGGGATTAACATCAAGTCATTTAATTATTACAAAAACAGAAATAAACTGCGAGGAAGCAAGTGATTCTTGAAGTACTGAAGAAATTTTATCAGACAATCTTGATAATTATACAAGGTGCGCCATCTCAATCTGGTCGATGGAAGTATTGAATAACTCTGACAGATTTTAACCGACCAGCGTCGTACAATACGTTTCGTATAGGTTATTTCAGTATAATTTCAACCATGTATCGCTATACGCCGAAAGAACGCGCCGAAATAGTTTCGCTTTACATTGAAAATAATCGTTCAGTTGTGTCAACTCAGCGTGCGTATCGTAAAAAATACCGCGGACGTTCTGCGCCCAAAGGCGACACTATCCATCATTTAGCTTCAAATTTCATGGAGCACGGGTCTGTAGCGAATCTCCAACATCAAGCTCGACCGCGTCCAGGTCGTTCAAATGAAAATATCGAAGCTGTTCGACAGAGTGTTGCAGAAAATCCAAATGTCTCATACCGCCGCCGGTCTCAGCAATTAAACATCAGTGGAACCACTTTGAGAAGGATTTTAAAGCAAGATCTTCACATGTTTCCGTACAAAGTGCAGTTGACTCAAAGATTATTGGAAACTGACAAGCCGCGACGCTTGGCTTACTCTAATAACGTTAGTCGAATGAAGGAAGCTGAGCCGGATTTTTGGGAGCGAATTCTGATGACCGACGAGGCTCATTTCACCCTCTCTGGCGCTGTCAACAAACAAAACTGTCGCATGTGGGGCACCGATAATCCTCATATTATTCACGAAACTCCATTGCACGATGAGAAAGTGACAGTTTGGGCCGGTGTTTGCTCAAAAACCACCATTGGACCATTTTTCTTCAGAGCTGGTGAAACTGTCAACGGGGATCGATATCGGTGGATGTTGGCACACTTTGTTTTACCACAAATGCGTGAAAAAGGTCTTAAGGAATTTTGGTTCCAACAAGATGGTGCGACATGTCACACTGCGCGCTCAACAATGGACTATTTGCGTCGGAAGTTCCCAGGACGTGTGATATCAAAGAAAGGTGATATTGACTGACCACCAAGATCGCCGGATTTGACTGCACCGGACTTCTTCTTGTGGGGATTTTTGAAAAGTAAAGTCTATGCCAACAAGCCGAAGACCATAGAGGAGCTAAAAACAACATTCGAGCCGAAATCGCAGCGATATCGCCCGAGACGCTGGCAAATACAATGGAAAATGCCGAAAAAAGAGCTCATTTTTGTTTCAGTAATAAAGGCGGACATTTGATCGATGTGGTTTTTGGAAACTAATCAAAATAAATTGTAATGAATCAAATTTAATAAAAAAATACGACTTTGTGAAATCTGTTGAAAATTCTCTAAGTTATTCAATACTTCCATCGACCAGATTGAGATGGCGCACCCTGTAGTACATCAAATAGTCCCTTACAGATTCAAGAAATTTCAAAGAATTCAGAAAGTTTTGAGCAATTCACGAACCGAGTGCAGGAAACACTTACGGCGAGATCGGGAAATAATTTATTGTCTATGGTAGGATTTTTATAAGAATCTGGTCATCAATATTTACCACTTGTAATATATAGAGATCCCTGTAACGAAATTCCAGTTCAGATTCCCGCATCCCCCGAACGTACTGTAAAAGGCGTCGAGTTGCAGCCCGCTACACACGAGATAACAGGTACAGATACACCAGTCATAGCTACCCCAAACCCCGTAGGCACCACGCCTACGTTAGGCCTTTCGAACTCCAGCGACATATTTTACACTCCTGCAGGGAGGTCTACCCCATTCGACTCACCCATCGGTACACAGCCCCTCGTGAGTCATAATAAAACACTGTCCACTCCAATAGGTAGAAGCAATACTTGTGAAAAATCTAAATAAAAATCAATAATTAAACCCTCCCACATTGTGCCACAGAATTTGTTGAGAAATTTACACCTATTATCTGAATACGAACTTGCTATTCCTGGTTGCTCCTCCCACCCCACGGGAAAAGTGTCGAGTCCAGATAAAAAACCTAGTAAAATACCGCTAGTGAATTTTTCTCTTGAAACTAGTGAGCCTGCTCCCGACCCTCCTCCGCTTATGGTTAATAATAACCAAACGTTGTCTCTTCGAGATGCACTGACTGTCATACCATGTTTATTCAAGGGTGCAAGGAGGCCATGATGGGGCCAGGCGAAGAATCTAATTTAGTAAAAGCAGTCCGCATAACAATAATTGGCGAACCTCGACGCACTATACAAGGGCAAACTTTTAAAGCAATAGAAGATTTAGGTAAATTTCTCAAAGATATTTATGCACCCACGCGAAACGTATACCAGCTGCAAGGTGAACTAGGATCAATTTACCAGAGAGAAAGTGAGTCTGTTATTGCCTATTCGAATCGTGTACGAGATTTGGGAAATTTGATACTTGAAAATTATGATGCGAGCGAGGATAATCCCTTGGCTGGCGCCTTTATTGATAATACTAGACAAAACCTTCCAGCTTGTTTTCTACACGGTTTAAAACTGGAAATCGAACAACGATTAACTCCCAATAATAATCTCGAAGAATTAATAAAGCTAGCAGTGCAGACCGAAAAGAGTTTAGTGTCCCAAGCAGCCTTGCGTAGCGGTGAGCAAGTAACGTCGAGTCCAAGGGTCCCTAAGCCCGAGGCGAAACGAAGAGTACACGTGGTAGCAAGCGAAGAAGTGCTTTGCCAGTTGTGCAATAAAAAAGGGCACAATGCTAAAGAATTTTCGACCCAGAAGACGAGCCAAGTGTTGGCTGTTGGGTTACAAAATACGAGAAATGTCGATAAAGGACCGAGCATATGTCAGATCTGTCAGAAGACTGGACACTCGGCAGACAAATGTTTTTAAATTTTTCCACCTTCAAATAACAATAAACCCAGCCTCAAAGCTCCTTCGGCTGACAAATGTCTTAAAATCTTCCCCCCTTCGAATAATAATAAACCCGTCTTTGACGGTCCTCCGCTCACTATATGCCAGGTATGTAATAAGCGCGGGCACACTGCCGACCGTTGTTATACATTTTTTTCTCCTGAAAGAAAGAAGTCGGGAAATACATCGATGTCTTATCACTTTTGTAAAAATCATAGACACACAGTGAATAGATGTCCTCAATCACCCTCAGTCCCCACCAAATTAATGTCTTTACCGCAAACACAGGTATCAGTCTAATCTCCGATACCAAACTCCTAGCGATATTCGGTGTCAAATATGTAAAAAAGAATGCCACGGGGCTCATATTTGTCCATATAGTAACAACCATTCCCAGCCTTTAAATATCAATCGATCGGAAAATCGCGGAAATATTAATAATTTCAATAATAATCCCATCAATTCAACAGGACCATGTTTTTATTGCAAACAACCCGGCCATTTTATCCGTGAGTGTCCTGCTCGAAGGGAGAACGAAGCAACATATGGAAGCACGGGAAACCGAAGGGGTCTTCCGAGTATGGATGCGCCCAGGGAGACTCCGCTAAACATGCATCCGATCCTTACTATTTCAATCGCAGCTTCAACCCTCAACCGCGAGTAGTTCGAATCTTTAATATACAATTGCATCGAGAAAGTAGTGTTCCGATGGTTACGATAACGGCATCGGAAGTAATATCTCCTATCACTCTTATGGTTGATACGGGAGCCGGGCCGAATATTTCAAAGAAACAATTTGTAAATAAACATATCGCTATAAATCACGGACAAATTCTACAACTTAATGGAATAACAACAAATTTAATTTTTACTTTGGGTCATATTACCACACAAGCCTTCGGACGTTTCGCTACTTTCCATATTGTAGATAATAATTTCCCCACAAAGGAAGCTGGTATATTGGGTTCGGAATACCTTGACGGCAATCGCGTGAAAATGGACTACGAGAAAAGAAAATTAAAAATGCAGAATGTAAGAATACCATTTGCAACTCAGGAAACTATTGTTATCCCTGCAGAGTCCACCAAATTGTGCTTCGTGAGAGTAAAGAATTTGGATTTACGGGAAGGTTATCCGCCTCCCCTGGATGCAGGTGAAGGTATAAACATAGAAAGCGGGTTTGTCATTAATAATAATGGTAAAGCTTACATTTATGTGACAAATAGCAATAGGTATTCGGTTCAAGTCCAGATACCAGTACTAGAGTTAATGTCATCGGAGGAATTAACTTACAGTACAGGAATAAGAGAATCTACTGACGATTCAAAGACGAAAAAGGAACGACAGGTAACAAGTAAAGTTGAATTAATAAAAGAAAATAAGTCCTCGGACGGACTGAGTTAAGAAACTAATAAAAATAAAGTCAATTCAAGTGAGAATATTGAAAAAAAATTCATTCCGACGGGAAAGAATGCGTTCTTATCAGAGACACTACCCCGCGGAGATACTATGGTTGATTTTGTGAAAAAAATTATAAAGGAAGAAATAAGAAATTGTTCAGAAATTATTGAAGAAGCTTACGAAAATCGTGTGAAAAATGAAAAATCAAGTAAAGAAATTGGTAAAGTAAAAATAGAAGGTCAAGTTGAAAATTCGCAGTCTAGTTCGCAAAATTTTATGGAACTTTGTACGTCGGATTCAAGCAAGGGGAACACTTATATTGTACCTAGAGAAAACGCTGTCTATCCGAATTTAATAGAGAAAAAGTAAACTGTGTTAATAAGGAGACTAGCCTTGGCTCCACAGGGGAATCTGTGCCGACGAAACGGGCAGCGCTCGTTGGAGAATTAACGGAGCTCAGCTCAAATTTTTCGGGAAAATCCGTGCCTATGGAAAGGACAGAAACTCCTCAAGTTTATGAAAATTATGTTCAAGAAGAAAACGCCGTTAATTCAAATCCAATAAAAACAAAAATATCGCAAAAGATAGCGAGTGTAATTGTGTTAATTATGCGGGTTGTTCGAGCTTCACATAGGTAACTGTGCCGACTGAACGGACAGAACTTGTTGGAGATATGCGAAAACTCGATCCAGATTTTATAGGGATGTGCCTATGGAAAGGACAGAGCCCTTTGAAGATGTTAATAATTACAAAAAGGGATTTAGAAAGTCAACCAAAGAACAAATACTCCGAGAGAATAGAAACATTGAAACAATTGAGTCAGTAAAAGTCAATTATTCAGATTTTACCAAAGCATCAGAGTCAATAAAAGAAGTAATAACAATAGAAAATAAAGAAGTACTTTGCCAGAAACCTGTTGAACCTTTCGTGCTTGTGAATCATTGCGATCAAACTGTCAATCTTAAAAATCATGAAGACCTGAAGAATTTACGCACAACTGGTACACTTGAAGCGTCAAAAAAGGAAAATATTATAGAAAATATTAAAGAGAAGCGAGAAATATAGTCCAAAAATCGTAAAAAATCATCAACGTTTCGTTAACACAAAAACTCAGTATATCTAATATCACTCGTGAAATTCAACCTTTCATTCACCAAAATCATGTTACGTAATATCAGAATCGGTAATGATCGACCGCTATAATCAAATTAAGGAATTATTAAGACTCGTTGAAATGAACGAAGAAGAAAAAGCAAGTATCGAGACGCTTTTAAAAGAAAGCGCACATTTGTACCAAATCCCAGGAGATGCGTTGACATGCACCACAATATTGCAACATCGCATTCCTACTACTGATGATCTTCCTATAAATACTCCAGGCTATAGATGGCCAGAGTGTACTAAAGAAGAAATAGGCAAGCAAATAGAGGATATGCTCGGTAAAGGAATAATAATACCCTCTACCTCGCCATACAATTGTCCTGTTTGGGTCGTTCCCAAGAAAACCGACTCTGAGGGTAATAAAAAATGGAGAGTCGTGTTCGATTACCGATCGCTGAACGAAAAGACGATCGCCGACGCGTACCCCATACCCAATATCAACGATATATTAGATCAACTAGGCGGCGCACAATACTTTTCTGTATTCGATTTAGCATCAGGATTTCATCAGATAGAAGTCTCTCCAGAGGATCGTCATAAGACCGCATTTACTACGGCACGTGGCCATTTCGAATTCTTTAGAATGCTGTTCGGCCTTTGGAACGCCCCTCCGACGTTTCAAAAAGCAATTTGTTTGGGACTATTTGTTTATTTGGACGATATTGTCATTTATGCCTACAATCTCAAAGAACAGGAGAATATATATCGCGAATTAATTAAACGATTAGAAGCAGCAAATTTAAAATTACAACCCGATAAATGCGAATTTTTAAAGAGAGAAATCGCGTATTTAGGTGTTCAGTTTTCGCACCTACCAAGCACATACTCAACTCATGCACACGCTACACTCACAATCATCTGATGCCTCGCGTCATATGGTATAGCTCGCAGGTATGCTATATCGATTTATCGACCGCGCACTCAAGCACATTGTCCATCAGCTCACATCCTCGATCGAAGCTCACTCAAGCGGCCAACGCTGCTAGCGTGGCCCCAGTGGCAAGACCACTCACAAGGTTCACTTTCCATCGCTGGCGGCGAATCACAACTCAACCAAGCTGTGACGCACGTCCGCCCTCTTGATACTCTGCCTCGTGGTCGACGGATGTGGCCATTGTTCTCACTAGAGTCGCTCGCGCTACACGTTCCCGCGTAAACTCACAGAGATATTCAGTTGTTCCACTCACTTTAGTGTGCATTCAGTATTATAGTGTATTACATTCTTGGTCAAATCACCCGTGTGTCAAATCAATATCAGTACAAATCACAGCAAACCGACAGGACTAGTGCAGCACTCACATAAACAGACGGCGTGGTTTGTTTGTTGGCAGCAGAGACGCCATTCTGCCTCGCACCGTTCATTGGCGTCAGAACACTCACCAGCCTGCCGTGTGGCTTTACTAGCGCTCTACAATCAGACCATATCACCAGGATCAACCACACGGAATCAACAAGTCAACTCAGAGGCCTGAGAACCTACTCACCGCCAGTACATCAACACACAGGCCAGAACTAATCAAATTACATTTCTTGTGTATCCACCAGGTATTTTATGCAATCAGTGTTAATTAATTAAATAAACATTGAATCTATTATTGTTACATACTAAGTGCATTTAATTATTTATACTTGTCACCAGGATTCTTAACCTTACTATTCGCATCTGTCACTTGACATGCTACGTGCAAATGCATCGGCCTGCTATCGTTCGACAGATTAAACATACTCAAACGATACACATTCACTGCACGGAGCACTACATTCATTGCCATTTATTATGTGTTACTCAGGCTAGCTAGGTGCTCACTCTGCGCACTTATCAATTTCTCTTATAGTGCTCTGTCGCATCAGATAGTTTTCAGTTGTTAGAGTTCTGAATAATTTTATGTGAACCATTATCAATACATCAAACTCATTCACACTCATTATCATACATTAGGACATATAATCGGGAATAATGGAGTTCGGCCCGATCCTAAGAAATTAGACGCTGTACGTCGATATCCCGCACTTAAAAATGTTTAAAATATTCGACAATTTCTGGAATTAACAGGTTATTATAGGCGGTTCATAGAAGGATACGCCAAGATATCTATACCCCTCACGACTTTATTACGCAAAGAAAATACATTTGATTGGGGACCCGAACAACAACAGTCATTCGAAAATTTAAAAAATAAACTTTGTACGGCTCCAGTTTTGCGATATCCTGATTTTTCCAAGCCTTTTATTTTAACAACAGATGCATCGAGTTATGCTATCGGTAGTATACTTTCACAAAGAGAAATTAACAACGATCATCCATGCGCTTACGCCTCGCGAGCTTTGAGTTTAGTCGAAGAACGGTACGACACTTACGAAAAGGAAGTATTGGCTATAGTTTACCCTATACTTCACTTTCGGCCATATCTGTAAGGGCACCAGTTCACTGTAGTAACCGACCATAAACCGCTGTCGTGGTTCCGACGGGCTACAGATGGAAATCCTAAAATCCTGCGCTGGCGACTGAAACTCACCAAGTACGAATACGATGTAGTGTACAAGGCCGGAAAACTAACGTTAACGCCGACGCGCTCTCAAGAAACCCCATAGAGGCATTAACTACCACAGACAATATTTATATGGTTCGCACGAATCCTTCAAAAAGCCACCGTAAAAATAATCAACGTATTTTATCAGATACTGATATATCTCGGCTATTAGAAGAAGATTCAGAAGAGTAGAAAAATCTGATCGACTGAGTCGACGCTGTAAGGTCCAGCGTCATTCTCGCTGCTACTTGACGCGAGTAGCCAGCGCATAGCTGTAAGGAAAAAAAATTTTAGCGTCTTTAAAGAAAAACATTTTGTGAAAAATAATACAAAAAATTTTTTATAAAAATTATTTTTACGGGGTTTAAAAAGTCTAAAATTAAACAACTTTCAGTCAAGCGATTAAAGTAAAACAATAATACAAATTTTTAATAATAAAAAATTATTTTTCTAGATTAAAAAAAGGAAAATACAAAAGAGCGAATAACAAAAGACGATAAAAACCCCAAATTTTCCATACAAATACTCTATAGCTGAACACTGAAGGGTGGTTTTACATGTATGAGTATCAAAAAATGAATGAGTGAGTAAAAAAAAAAATAATCGTCTTTAAAGAAAAACGTTTTGTTTTTTACTTTTTTGTATTTTTTTTTATTAAAATTTGTTAATTTCGTAAAAATATTTTTACCATTTTTCAAAAATTGAATAAATATATTGCCGACGCCGAAGAGTTTATGAACGAAGTTTTACTTTGATTGATGAAAGTGTATTAATTTTCGCGCAGCAAAGTGAAAGCGAATTAAAAATTAAGCCACTTTTCGTCAACCAATTAAAATAAAACTTGGTTCTTAACAAATTGGCATAGACAATGTATTTTATTAAATTTTTGAAAAAATTAATTATTTTTTTTTTAATAAAAAATGATTAGGTGCGCAACTAAGTTCGCGCTGTTTTTTTTTTTTTATGAAAATGCTACTTTATTGTGAAATAATGTTTACAAATGAATCATTCAAAATATTGCCCATCGCTAGCGACAACTTTTTCCCATCTTTCTGGCAGAGCTCGAATACCGTCACGGTAGAAGTGTTCGTCTTTTGAGGCTATCCACGAATCAAGCCCTTTTGAGATGTCTTCATATGAGCTGAACTGCTGATTAGCCAGACCATGTGCCATCGAACGGAACAAGTAATAATCGGACGGCGCAATATCTGGGGAATATGGCGGGTGGGGTAGGACTTCCCATTTGAGCGTTTCTAAGTAGGTTTTGACGGCTTTGGCACCGTGAGGCCGAGCGTTGTCATGCTGTAGAATCACTTTTTCGTGCCTCTGCTCGTATTGTGGCTGTGCTTTTCCTGCAGTACTCCGCACAATCGCATAAATTGAGTTCGATACCGTTCCCCAGTGATGGTTTCATTCGGTTTCAACGGCTCATAATAAATAACACCGCCCTGGTCCCACCAAATACACAGCAAAATCTTCGCAGCGTGAATATTCGGCCGAGCCGACGACGTAGAGACATGACCGGGCAGTCCCCATGATTTTGTTCTCTTTGGGTTGCTGTAATGAATCCATTTTTCATCACCCGTAACGATGCGATGAAGAAAACCCTTCTTTTTTGCCGCTGGAGCAGTTGTTCACAGGCGAAAAAACGACGCTTAACGTCTCTTGGCTTCAAATCATAAGGAACCCAAGTTCCTTGTTTTTGAATCATTCCCAACGCATGCAATCGCTTGGAAATGGCTTGGCGGGTAACTCCTAATGCTGAAGCAAGCTCTTTTTGCGTTTGGCACGGATCCTCATCGAGCAATGCCTCGAATTCAGCGTCTTCGAAGGTTATTGGCCTTCCTTCACGCGGACGGTCGTCAATATCAAAATCAACGTCTTTGAAGCGACGGAACCAATCACGGCATGTTGTTTCACTTAGAGCAGCATCTCCGTAAACTTTTTGGAGTTCTCGATGCGCTTCAGCCGCCGTTTTCTTCGAATGAAAGAAGAAAAGCAACACTTCCCGCAAATGACGATTATTTGGCACAAAATCAGACATTTTCACACAACCAAAAGTATATGACGCAAAAACAAAATCACTTATGTTTCAAAACGGTTTGTTTACCATATGTCTAAGCTTGGTTCATGACGTTTTGGTTATGTCCCAATCGACCAGCACTTAGTACTGGAGCCATCTCTTGAGAATCAGTGGGCACTTAGTTGCGCACCCAATATTTTTGTGCAATTTAAAAATTAAAAAATACAAATAAAACCATTTTCAGTCAACCAAGCAAAGTAAAAATTGGTCCATAGACTCATTGATGCTGACAATGTATTTCATTAAATTTTTAAAAACAATAATAAAATTGTTAAATTATAAAAATTATTTTTGTTAGATTTTGAAAATAAAATAAAAAAGGCGATAAATTTTTTATCTTCTACTCGTTCAATCATTTTGATATTGATAAATATTTAAATAATAAAAATTATTTCACGAAATAAAAAATACAAAATGAAAGTAAAAAAGAAAAGAGCAGATAACAAAACTTTTTTTTTTTAAGACGACAAATTTTATATATAATATTTGAACGCCAAATAAACATTTTTTCAAATTTTACTCACATTGGTGATTTTCGACGGCCATAATCAAGTCATTTAGCAGCCTGTGCGAGAGTCCGCCGTAACTCGCAAGATGCACAACCACATATTGTTGCACAAAGCCGGGTGCTCGCCGTAGGGGGCCACTCACGTAAGCCGCGGTAATTGCTTCTACATCACCACGCAGCAGCACTTCACTGAACTCCGCGAGGAGACGCTGGAACGTAAAGTTCGCGATATTGACGAACCAACGCTTTGTAAAGCGCTGCACCAATCGCGGTTCGCGACGGATGAATATGCGGGCCATTGCGCGCACTACGGACAGAAGAACACGTCTACGTGAATCCATTTTTTTTTAAACGCAAAATAGCGATTCTACACTGTCAGGATGAGAGTTGTGTATAGTTTAAACGTTGAATAATACAAGAACTATGGTTTCACGCAATTTTATACTTTAACTCGAATGCCCCCACGACCCTCTATATATTTTGACTTCACTATAAATGCAGAAATCGAGAAAAAATTTGAACGATAGCAACCTTGAGTTCCTGTACAGTGGCAGAGTGTCTTCACAGGGGTTGGGGGCTACACACAGCCGTGCACTATTTCTTAAAGATAATTTATTTTGTACTACCTCTTTGTAAAAGCTGTAAACATGAACCCATGCACGCCTACCGTTTTCTCTAATAAGCTGCATTGTCTAAACAGACATTCTTACAACGATAACACTGCTGCGAAAAAAAAATACAACATTTACATATACGCTTGTGAACGTGGACTAGCTTTTTTTACATAATTATATTCAGTATACATACTTATAATAAATTCATTTTCAAAAATATATTACGAGACATTTTTCGTTCTCGCTACTCTTTTTACATATAATTATATTCATATTTACTTATTCAAAATGGTATATCCGGCAAATGTTTATGTGTCATTGTCAATCAACCCTTACACGGCTACGACAACGATAGTTACCAGACTTTGGTGGAAAACTGAAAACCCTCGAGCGACGTAATAAATTATGTTCAAATGTACAGACGCTTGCTATTGAATTTGTATATGGTCAATACAATGCGGCGCCTGTATATAGCTATTTACAGTCGGCCGTACTGACCGCGCTGACCCTCGAGTCATAGATACTCTCTCGTACAGGTAGACACACAATATGAAAATTCGTAGATTTATTCTTATACGTATAACGTTCAAGTGTTTTCCATATACCGTAGACTCATTAAAATGCTAAATTCTTTCGACCATCACTGAAACGTAACTACATCATGTCAGAGGTTGCTATACTGTTTCAAATTTTACGCTATGAAATATCTATTTGTAATGAAAGGAACAATTTTTTACACTACAATAATTTGTAGTATACAGAAGTATAACTTCTCTATATGCTCTACTAAGGTTACGTCGGTGGGGATAAACGGTTTCCCCGACCATTCCAACATATAAGGTGATTCACACCTGTCTATAAAAACATTTGCAGAGAGGATCGGGTGGCAGTCCGACCCGTGACAAGCTACAAAATACAGTTATTGTCGCTACATTCCCTGATTATTTATTCATTTTCCCGTGTCGCTCTCTTGTATTTATATCAACCATGGAACGTTTTGAAGCACCGTTGTTGCTTGCTACAACATACGATTTGAACTACTCGGAGACAAAAAGGATAACCGTGGGTCTTCAGGTACGCGCAGACGATGACGTTACACAGATCGTTAAGCTGCAGCATAATAACTCGCCGGGTGGCATTGCCTTTGAATCTACAAAGTGGAGTAAACTACAAGATGCTTTGACCAAGATAGCATCACATTTCGGAGTCTGTACGAATTATGATTGGAAAGCTGATTAACGCATCCGTAAAACACTTAACCAGTGGTGTAGTGGGGCGGGGTCGCGGGGGGACGCCGTCCCCCCACTTTTTGCTCAAATCCATGTAAAAATCGGATTTTGCCTTACGCCACTGATCCAGGCGTCCCCCCACTTATTTATTTAGGACTACACCACTGCACTCAACATCGATGACTGCGAGATTCACTTTGCGTCCTCGTTTGGCTCAAAATCCATTGTTTTCGACCAAGCCAAGGACGATGTGGTCGCCGAGGACGTCAACCCTAACGATAAAAATACACAGGTAGAACCACCACCACAGAAAAAGAAGAAGAAAAACATCTATTCACCGAGTATAGTGATGTAATGAAATCTTGTGACGGACTATGCATCGTAACACCGTGTGTCGATGAACACTTCAGGCGGCTTCAGCACTACGTCGTTTATGTGAAAAACTGTATCGATGTTCTATGTACTGAATTAGTTAGTACATATTCCCGCTAAAGAACTAGCCGAGAATGTGGACCAAGTGCGTATTAAAACTCTTTTAACACAGAATAGCTCTAATCTATGTGAGGCTGTACGTCATCGAGTTGATCTCTTATTCCTTGAACATCTGTGGTGGCTTCAAAACTGTTTAAAGAATGATCGGAGAACGATTACCGCCGGTTACGTAAGAATTAATTTTTTATAATTCACACGATAACACATGATTATGATGATAATAATAATAATTAATTTTACTAGTTGTAGATGTTAAGATAAGTATTGCGTTACTTTTCTTAAATACACACGTGGCTTGTCGTCGATAACCCCCCATGTCTCGTCTCAGTATAAATTGAAATTATTAATTTTTTTATGTATAATACTCTCTACAATAAACACATTTATACTATAATATTTAAACGTGTTTTTTACTCAGCATCATCAGCATTAATAGTTGCTTTGAAAAATTTATTTAAAATGTACGTCAAATAGTGAAACACAAAAAAAAAACACAATCTTCTGAATACACATGCGCTTTAAAAGCTAAATTGCCGCATGTGCCGCGGCGACACACGCTCGCTCATAAGCTTACGAGCAGGCAAGCGTGTATCTGTATAAGCTGAACCGCGCCCGCGGATACGTCGATAAGCTAATAACGACGTGTGGGTACGCGCCGACGCCGCCGCCGCCGCCACTGCCGCCTGGCTGGGTATCACGCTTATTGTGCACTTGGTGTATGCGATTTTGCATCTCGTTGCTCTACGATATTCAACGTCATCATCATCATCATCATCATCATTATCATTATCAATAGTATCGTGGATTTCTCACGCTTCATAAGTAAAAATAATGGATGTACGCTGGAAACATCCATGGACGTTGCTGATTTGTGGCCCCACTGGATGTGGGAAAACAGTTTTCGTGAGAAAATTTCTAAAGTTTCTCAATTCAATGAGTAACGTTGAATTTGACCAAATTATATTTTATTTTGGAGATATTCTCGATTCTGATATCGCTGCTCTGAATAACACATGTGAACAACAACCATCGTCGTCATCGTTAATTACTAAGACCCGAAGTAATAAAAAATCCAAAATCCCAAAAATTGAATTTAACGAGGGTCTACCGTAACAGGAGGATTGGTCAAGCGATAATAACTTGAAAAAATTGGTTATCATCGATGATTTAATGCGCGAATCCTCAATTAATACAATTGTCGACCTTTTCACAAAAGGTAGCCATCATAAAAATATTAGTGTGATTTTTATCACACAAAAATATTTTCCATCAGGGACATGGACAACGTGATCTATCATTAAACGCCAATTACATGGTGATATTTAAAAATCCACGTGATTGAGCACAAATTACACATCTAGCGAGACAAGTATACCCCGAGAATCCACGATTTCTAACCGAGTCATATCACGATGCTACCGCACAGGTACACGGTTATCTACTCTTGGATCTTAAACAATCGACACCCGATTATTCTCGATGTCGTACAATGATATTTCCCGAGGATCCACGAATGCTGGTCTACATGCCGAAAAACACTCGTCAACGTATTTAATTGGAAGCACAAGTAGACACCACATCAGTCGGTAATGGATATGAATCGTGTACACATCACACACAAAGCTTCTGGCATTCAACGAATACATCTACTGTCAAATTGTAATAATGAGGGATAGCACCAGCGCGAAGAAAAAGAAGAAGAAAAATGCACATTACATTCCATTCGACTAACGTTGTATAGCCCTACTTAACGCTGTTTGTCATTCAAATAAAAAACAGCGAAAATCAATATTGCGTAATGCTGATAAACCTCTAATCAATTGCATCTGTGAATGCGCGTTAAACATTTTACAAGGACTTGTTTGTGTAGTAAAGTGTTAAAAACGTTTAAAAAGATATAAAAATATACTTCGACAGCTTGTCTCAGAATGTGTGACAAAACAATGTGGTGATGGTGGTGGTGGTGGTAAGGTGTTAGTACATTCGCTCGTAAGCAGCGGAAATATAATTAGAGAGCGAAGAAACGCTTCATAATTCAACTACTGGCTCCCATAATCACAACTTTATTTAGTAAATGTTTCAGTGGTAGTGACGATTGAGAAAACAACACTGTGTTAAGGATAAAAATTATTAATCATCCTCGTAATGGAGCATGCGAAAAAAATGTTTTTATCCTTACGTTACGACGAAATATCTATGGTCGGTTCTGGAAATAATCGTGCACCAGCAGCAAACGAGAAAACAGTGCAGACCCAGGGTGATCCTGTTTTAAGACTAGATACTGAGCTATATAAAATTTTTAAATCAAGCAAGTATGATAAAGACGACGCTAGTAAATGGAAAGAGTATTTACAAGTGCTGCAGCGTTATCTATTTCTCGTTGGTGCGAAAAATGAATCGTTTTCACCAGCACTTCCAGCACTACCTGAAACATCGTCTGAGATAGATAATGCAGAAGCCACGAGCGATGCTCACATCGTTAATAGCGTTCCAAGTGTGTATAAACGCCGAGGGACTGCGCTATTCAAATTTCTACGCAAACCCATGAGTGATGAATCAAAAAGCATAAGCATAGATGGGACAAAAAAGGATGTGTAACAATAGACAGTATCCTCATTCCAAATTTTAATATTGTCGACCTTATAAACGATGCAGTACGAGGTAGAAAAAACTTTAAAGCAACAGGCAGACACGAGTTTATCGTTAGTCTACGAACAAAGAGTGTTCCGCGTGAATTTATAGGCAACAGTAGATTGTGGGATTTAGGCATATCTAGAGATACTAAACGACCAAGAAAAGATGTTCAGACATTGCAACATAATGACTCGCATTCTATGAATGTGGATGCGGTCGGCGATAATTCCAACGACGACTACGATGACGATGGCGGCGATATACTACTGTGTTCAAAAAGTAAGGTGAATTTTTAATTTAAACTTCCCGCGTTAACCGAATCGGACAAATGAATTTTTTTTCAAGTTGGTAGGACTGCTAATGATATCTGTGACAAATTACATGTCAATATCATCATTAGTTTTTACTTTACGCTTGGTTTTGTGAACAAAGAAAAGTGAATTTGGCGATTTTACGATGTCGAATTTTGTTGAGCAAAGAAGTGCTATTAAATGTTGCTTGCGGAATGAAATTTCCGCCGCTGAAACGTATCGAATGTTACAAAAGGCCTTCGGTGACGAGACTATGTCACAGAAAAATGTTTACAAGTGGTACAAAGACTTCGAAGAAGGCAGAGAACGTGTTGATGATTTGGAACGCTCTGGACGACCATCCACGTCAATTGATGAGCAACACATCAAGAAAATCAAGGAATTGGTGCTCGAAAATCGTCGATTAACAATTCGAGACCTTGCCGACATGCTTGCAATATCAATTGGATCAGTGCAAGCAATTTTGAAGGATCATTTGTGCCTCAGAAGAGTCAAATCGCGTTTGGTGCCAAAATTCGCGTTTGGTTCTTCGTGAGTTTTTCGCCAAAAACTCCACTCATGTCACTCCACAACCACCGTATTCGCCTGATTTAGCACCGTGTGACTTCTGGCTGTTCCCAAAGTTCAAGAGACCACTCCGGGGAAATCGTTTTGAGTCGATTGAAGAGATCACACGTAAATCGCTACGCGCATTGAAGGCTATACCTGAGGACGAATTTTTAGCATGCTTCAAAGATTGGAAAAAACGTTGGCATAAGTTATTGTAGCTAGGGGGGATGATTTTGAGGGGGACGAAATCGATTTGGAAGAATAAATAAAAAAAATTTATTTTAAAACAAAATTCACCTTACTTTTTGAACGGAGCAGTATACCCTGGGAATACTTCTTCAAAACGTCGGAAAACAAAAGTAATAAAAGTGTTTGAAAAGTGGCTAAAGATTTAGAACAATTGTACAACGAGCGGTGAACGATGACTTTCGAAAAAGTGTACTATGATTCTTCGCATCCAGCTGGATACGCTGATGCGCGACGTTTAATCAGTAGTAATAATAATGCAGACACCGTGTATGACTGGCTCACTCAGCAGGATAGTTATACCATTCATAGACCCGTGTACCGTGTCTTTCCATGACTGTATTACAATGTTACAAATATTGACGATGTCTGGGAGGCCGATCTCGTGGATCTACGTTCATTGAGTAGCTATAACGACAACGGCTCCTACCTGCTTATGGTAATTGACGTTGTCAGCAAATACGCCTGGGTCGAGCCCTTGCAGGCCAAAACTGTGGGCGAAGTAACAAAGGCATTTAAACATATTCTCGAGCGTAACGATGGTCGTACACCTGTTTCACTACAAACCGACCGTGGAAAAGAATTCCTCGGTGGTCAACTCCAAAAATTCCTCAAAGATGAAAACATATAATTTCGCGTTGCTCATAATCCTGATATAAAAGCCTCAATTGTCGAGCGTTTTAATCGCACTCTCAAGGAACGGATGTGGCGTTACTTCACACATCGTAATACTTATCGTTACATCGATATACTACAACAAATTGTTTACGCGTACAATCATGCTGTACACTCGACCATTAAAATACAGCCGGCCGCCATATAATGCCGATACACCGGTGCGCAATATGACAATTAGTGCCATAAAGCGACGTGAACAGAGACGTTTCACAACGTATAAAAACAAGCCCGGCGATTACGTTCGAATCAGTAGGTGGAATGTTAACGCTCACACTTGATTTCAAACGACTTAATTGGACAATATGTGTGTTCATTATACGACGTATTATGAGAATCAAGTAGAGGGCGGAAACGGTTATATAGGTAACGTGTTTGCGGGTTCCTCGCATCAGCGCGGTGACGGTATCGGTAGTTTCCTCGGTGGTCTATTTCGGAAAGTTTTACCACTTCTGACCAGGGGTGCTAAAGCTATGGGGAAAGAAGCCATTCGCACGGGTTTACACGTTATCGAGGATGTAAGCGGTCACAAAATGCCATTCAAGGAGTCATTGCGTCGACGTGCAGCCGAATCTGGAGATAATTTACAATGAAAAGTCAATGAAAAAATCACTCTTCTCATGAATGGTTCAGGATATAACGCTGTAGGCACCGCTCGCATGATACAGTCGTTATCGGGACGCGTGCCTACGAGGACGAGGAAAAGGCGTACTGGTATTTCGAAAAAATCGATACGAATAAAGAAGAAGAAGAAGAAGAAGAAGAAGAAGAAGAAGAAGAAGAAGAAGAAGAAGAAGAAGAAGAAGAAGAAGAAGAAGAAGAAGAAGAAGAAAGAGTCAACGAGACGTAGACGCATTGCAGCAAGGAAACATCGCGGTGTCGCAAAGAATAAAAAGAAAAGAAGAACAAAGTGAAAGAAAGGTGTCAAAAGCAGTAGACGCAACTGAGCAAAGACCAACGATATTTTTAGAGGTGTTTAACAATGTCGTTCTTAAACTCACACTCCTCCGAGTGTATGAAGTCGGAGCTCGACTTAATTACCATACCTCCAACGCAAACGGCTATAGAAGCATCACAATGGATACGCTACAAGCCTGTGTCGTCCCTCACGGATGACGGACCCCTGGAATTTGTCATACCTGGCCACGGTGAAGAATACCTGGATCTGGCTCATACAATGATTATTGTAAATGTTAGGGTTATGCCAACAGCTGAATCACAGTACAACGTAGCACCTATTAATAACTTTCTGCATAGCCTTTTCAATCAGGTGGACGTATATTTTAACCAGAAACTCGTAGCACCGCCAAACAATGCATACCCCTACAGAGCATATATTAAGACGTTACTCAATTATGGACCGACTGTTAGAAATTCTCACTCAAAGACCGCACTATGGTACGCTGACACGCCCGGTAC
Organism: Cylloceria caligata; assembly: GCA_963942595.1. NCBI lineage: Eukaryota > Metazoa > Arthropoda > Insecta > Hymenoptera > Ichneumonidae > Cylloceria > Cylloceria caligata. Next base: position 33,298,127 of record OZ012704.1, on the reverse strand, counting down.
GTTTGACACTCTACCAGGTGCATCGAATAGCCCTAATATCAGTCTGAATAATCGTGAAAGGTACTTTTACATTGCGATGTTTGTAATTAGGATAAATTTCTGCTGAACGGTGTGGAAGTACGGTTACGGCTTGTACGCTCAAAAGACGATTTTTGTCTTATAGAGACTCCTACGGCTGGTGTGACACATAAACTACATATCACCGAGGCTGCATTACTCGTCTGTCGAGCAAAAACCGCACCAGGCGTGCTGATAGCTCACGCCAAAATGCTTGCAAAAACAACCGCCAAGTATCCTATAACAAGGGTTAGGGTTAAAGCTTTTACGCTGCATAGCGGTATCATTGGCGATACTCTGGATAACGTTATTCTAGGCCAATTGCCTAAACCAATAATTCCTGGGTTTGTGAATAACCGAGCATTCAATGGCAGTACAACGTCAAATATGTTTCATTTTAATAATCATTTGATAAATTTCCTCTCTCTGTATGTCGATGGTCAATAAATACCGAGCAAGCCTCTTCAACCGGTATTTGATGGTAACGAAAAGTGGATGGATAGTTATCACACGCTCTTTAGCGGTACAGGTATACGATTTCAGAATGAGGGCCTAGATATTACCAGGGGCGACTATCCCAAAGGCTGTATCTGTATGGCTTTGATTTGACACCGGACTTATCAGCAAGTTGTTTCGGTCACTGGAATCTCGTAAGACATGGCAGTGTAAGGATCGAAGTACGGTTTGCAGCGCAGAAGCGAGATGTCAGAAGACATCTACATTAAATTGTGTGGTATACGCCGAGTATGATAATGTAATAGAGATAGATTCCACACAGCAAGTCAATGTAGATTTTAGTGCGTGAGAGAACGCCACACCCAACGCTGTAATATTTAAACTCGTCTACACCTGGTATCAGTCTACATCAAACTCTCATAATGGACGTTATAGTGGATATGCAAGCACTCTACGATGCAAACAACCGTTTTCTACCAAAAGAGATAGCTGTGACGACTCTTCAAAAAGAACATTATGGTCATTGCCTTGTCGAACCACCATATGACTTTGGTAAGCTATCAAAGAGCGTACGTATGAGCAACAATAAATTAACGTGCTTTCATCATGGGTTCGAATGGCTTGACGGTGATACACCGTTGAAAAAAATCTACACCAATCTACGCTTACTATGTCGTTATGCCTTGCGTATTTATACAAGAGGCTTGCAGAAAGCCGAGCTTTTACGCGACGTTCTGGGGCGCGAAATTATCAATCTGGAAGAATACGAAGGACCATCGTTAAAAAATATGCCCATCAACAACGTTTACTGTATTCATCATGGTATTTCGAAAGAAGATGATTTAAAATGTGCTCTAAATAACGTGGCAAAAATACGTTCGTGGCTCCTGTTTAAAGAGCTCGACGCGGTTAGTCACATTTATTCACAACCTATCGATAAATCAACACCTATAAAAAATCAACAAAGCCAACCAAACAACGAAGCATCAAATGAGGAAAATACTCTCGATATATCACAAAGCATAGAGTATATATTCAACGATATTACACTATCGTGCAACAGTGATAAGGCATCGCTGCACGGAGGAACTGTACCGGCCAACGATGGAATAACTGTATTTTTCCATGGCAGAGAAAAACAAGTGGTCTCACCGAGTGCTAAACAACCACCACCACCCCCGCGTAACACGCACCAGCCAGAGCAACCACCACGCAACCATCATTATCATAAACAGAGGCAACGTCAATCACACTCTAAGCGTCACCAGCAGTTGTGTAAACAGCATGAACAGCCTACAGATATTAGACGCTCTAAAACGAATATCTGCTCAGACGAACGGAGTATTTCCGGCCGATCGCATCCCGAGTCGTTGGTCTACATCCGCAGCATTGGTTCTAAACACAGACGAGCATAATCTACCTGGGCGACACTGGGTTGCTACTTACGTTGATAAAAATGGACATGGAATCTTTTTCGATAGTTATGGATTGCCCCCACTCATTAACCAATACCATAACCGTCTACGCAGAAACTGTCGAAGCTACGAGTGGAACACGCAGCCCCTTCAATCACTCAAGTCTAAAGTAGGCGGTGAATATTGTAGTATGTTTCTTGATTTTATGGTTCGTGGTTATACTCTGGATAATTTTCGAAAGAATTTTACGACAAACAGAGTGAAAAATGATTGCATAGCTGCACAATACTACAAACGAGTAAAATATTCAAATCACATAATACTACAAACTTGTACAGATCGATTTGGATGCTACTTGTAAATTACTATGAATAAATTCGAAACTTTGAATTTCCTGTCTTATTATTATTATTCGAAAGTACTCCTACCATACACATTTTCATATTTAACTATGTGGCCATCAAAGTGACGCCATATTTTTATATATTATATAATCGTAATAGCTGTGAAAAAGTTAGTTGAAAAGGAAACGTCGTGGTGAAAGTATCTTTGCCTCTCTTTCCAACCATAATGAATACTATTGACAGTATGCTCGTGATCGACTGCTGCAAGGATCCCCGAGACTTCACCAAAGCGGAGCTTGCGTACATACCGAAACCGCTGCTGTTGAAACATTGGGGAGGAAAAATAGAAATTCTGTATGACAAACTACCGGAGGAGCTGCGGGTTGACCGTGAGGTCTCCTCGTACATGCCGTGCTATGTACATTACAACAAATCGAGTACAAAAACACATATTGACGGTCCAACACCAGGTCGCCGTAACTACACCGGATGTCATTGAAAATTACAGGTGAACAAGAATAATGCATGTTTGTTATACAATAATGTTAAAATAAAACAGTTTTTATGAAGCTGAAAAATAACTAGCGTTTTCACTTACCGTTATTATAAATATTAGTTTTAATTAATAAATTTTTTAAGTAACAAAAAATTTTTGAAAGCTATGTAGGGGGCTTGGTTATCGACGATGGGCATGTTTAACCGGTTGATGGGGTACACAATATTATTTACCGTAAGACCCAATCTACTTATCTTCCGTAAGTCCCAAATTTGCTCTAGCGATGGTCGGCTACATACCGACGGTTATACATACTTTTACCGACTGTCGGTAATACGATTACTATTAGTAAATGGCGCATCGACAATTAAGTATGAATTAAAATCCGTCAGATGGCGTGGCGACGCTGCGCCAATCGAATCACTGGAATAGGTGGTCTGGAGGTGGGGACTGCTGGGGCCCAATCAGGGATGGGGGTGGGGTGGTGGGGCAGACTCGCCGCCTCCTTACCTAAGGACCCACTAATGAGAAAACAGCATGGGGAGGGGGCGGGGCTAGTCTAGACACGCCCTGGGGCCAGGGGGCCACGCCCTGTCTTTCTATAAAGGGCTTCTTCTACTCACGATTGAACGCACAACTAACTGACGCTCGTCTCTCTTTTTCAAATATTATACAGTGTATAATATACACATATAAAATATGTATTTACGGCTTTAGTTACCTGTCTTTACTAAAAGGACATTTTTCGAAACAGGACAATAGGCCAGAACGATCTCCAAGTGAATAAACTGTATACCTGCTCGCCTGCTGCGCGCTGTCTTTCCGAGAGGAGACTAACTAGTCAATAACTTCGAGAGTTTCGCTCTGATCGAATTCAAATTTTGAAACTATGTTCTTGAAATGTTTAACCCTTTGCACTCCGTTGTCGCCGTATTTGCGACATTAAAGCCTCTATGGCCTACTAGGCTGGAGTGCAAAGGGTTAACTATAAGAAAAGACAAAAAATCGATTTTTCAAAAGTGCAAACCCTTAACCCCCCATAAAATCTGGAACAACGTACTTATTAATGGACCAAAACTCTATAGATCTCAAAGAGTACAGTGTTTTTAGTATTCATTACCAGTCGACAATTGCAAATTGAATAGGTACGTTGTATTGTATGAAGCAACAGCAAAATGAATAAACAATACGGGTTATCCCTATACAATCTATACTCTTTCAACTCAAGATACAATTTTTGCATTCACAAAGAAATCAGAAAAAATCTTGTGTGCTTACACGTTAATACGAACAGAACATCCGAAATTACTTATATTCCAAACAAGAAAAGGGCAAACATTCACAAAGCCCAAAGAACCTGCCACCAATTGTCATCAAACCAATGTGTAAACCTACTTGGAAGTACACCAATCCAGCATCTTTGGTAACAAACGGAATATATACGAAGGAGGATCTCGATAAATTCCGAGACCATATCGTATTTACTGTCGAAGAGCCTACTGTTTTGAATACTATTGCCCGAGAAGTTTCTGGTCCACTAATTGAATCTCAAGACCTAGAATTTCCTAATATGTTTTGTACAAATGGACTACAAGACCTCGCAGATCAATCAAACTCATCGTGAATACAATCATTCATGGTTATGTTTTACATATTATATACGGATCGTCCTTATTTATACTTGGGGGCATCTGGGATTCAGTCATGCATCTCCTTTTACACTTGAGGAGAACCGTAAATAAAATTTCAACTGAAGCGAAGGATATTACGGATTCACAAGAACTCACTGAAATTAGTGTGCAACAGTACAATCAGGACCTATTCATTAAGGAGATACGCAGTCTACAAGATCAGCTGCGTGGAAAATGTTAGCGATACCCTTTTAAGAAAACACAATATTTTCATAACCCTCTCAGATTTTATCCAAAATACGCAAGAAATTAGTAAACATTTTTATAGATATAGCATCTATATTCGGTCATGAGTATGGGCATTCTTGCGAAACACAACTCAGGGTGCGAGATACGTGATTGCGATTGTAAGTTCAGGAACGAGAAGCCTAATTTCAATTCCGCATATCGTTATTAAGAGATTTTATGGGCACGATTACAGGGTTATAAATTTTCTCATTTTATTGACAAAGTCTAAGTGCTCATGTAACAGATCTCAAAGAAGATAAACTTTCAAAATTATGTAATTTCTTGATTCTTTCTGACATGGTTAGATAATAATGATCGTTCAAATATGCCAAATTTCGATCTTGTCGTTAAATTTAAGCACCTTACAAATCGAGGAGGTGGTGTTTCAATTTACCATAATTACAATGATGGAACTTGTCTTATTACTCCCTAAATGGAAATAATTGCACAACAAACAGAAGCATTGTCTGTACATCTGTTTAACGTGGAGGGAATGTGTGCTTGTCAGAACCTATTAGAAAGTGGACAATCAATTTTATTTGTAACCATATATATTTCTCTTAATCAATCAATGAGTCATGGTGTGTGAGAATCGCCGTAAGTATCCGTGGTCATTGCTAATGCTTGCTGTATACGATTTGAATTATACGACCATAAAATCTTTATTGCTTGGCATAGTTATTCGTAAAAATAGCCGACCACAACCAACCATCAGATTCATTTGATCTGTAGATTGATAGGTGACTAGGAATGCTGTTTCTTGGATGGATTTTTAAAAATATTGCATTTCGATTGCAACATACCTGCAAGGAAAAGATTAAAGTATCCTCATCGTCATCAATCGCAATGACAATAGCACAGAGAATATCCGGTTGTTCGCACGATAATAAGCGATAATCGTTTCATATTAAAGTACGGAAAGTAAAACAGGCAGCCTGTAGTTATCCAAAGTGCGATTTAGCAAGTTAAAGATTCAGTGGAACCTTTGGTGTAGTTATTCCCTTTCGTAAAGGAACGTTTCATTGAATAGATAATGTTACATACCTGTATACACGACTACATGTCATAGCTTTGCTATGATGTGGAAATCTGTAAACATTTATTTTTTTGAGTACGTCGATAATTTTTCCTTGACGTCAGTGGACACCGCAGTATCATGCCTCAAACAGTTCGAAATGACAGCGAAAATGTTATGCTTCAATGTTGCAAGGTACGACTTGAATAAACCGTATTTGTTATGCTGCGATCGAATTTTGTTTAAACATTGTCTACACGATCAATTTTTGATACATGGAATTCTTGGGGAGACACAACTCGGTCGTGAGACAGTGTCGCCTAAATCCCTAGGATATTGATATACATAGAATATATATAGAAATATTCTATATATATTCTATATATTGATATATATAGAAAAATCTCGATCACTTAAATTCCTCATTCCAGCCTCCTTGAATAAACGAATTTCACACATGAATCCTTTATTTCTGTCTCCTTGTATGAACGAATTTCAGAGTCGAATCCCAAATTACTGTCTTATTCAATAAACAAATTTCATTTGTAACATTTAACATATTTAGCGTTACAGCTATTTTATTGTGGGAAATCAGCGGATTATGATCGTGTGGAGAAATTCGGATACTCTGCAGGTGGGTTGTTCTTCTGAGTCCGTCGAAGGTGGAACTCAAGAGTTTTTTCGGCGATAAAACCCGATTTTTCTATTATCAACAAAGCAATAATCTCGTTTCAGCCAATTCAATGAAAAAAGAGTTCAATGAAAGTATTCGAGTTATTGTACATAATGGAACATTACATTGGCTATGTAACAAGTTTTTTAATATAGGTGCTTTCCCCTCTGCGTATATTTCCCGCAAAACAATTTCAATTGATTAAAAAGATTCGAGGTCAGAAGCTCTTGAATTCGGCCGATTTGGTTTGGAAACGCTGATATATTTTAGTCTTGTAGTTCCAAGTTTCCAATTTATAAATTATTGCAAACAATTGGCTTGCCAGATAAATATACTGGAATCCAGCCCAGTCTTACAAAATTTTATGTACAGGTATCATAATATTTTTCATGGCCACAATTCCATTAATGGACTTTACTGTTAAAAATTTTTTTTGCTCTGCAACCTAATCTGTGGAAACAGGGCTACATCTGGGGCCATCCGTGTCGTATATGGCTGTAATGTCGTATTTCATTCTGGGCTTCAATGTCAGCCGAAACTATGCTTAAGTTAGCTCTTGGATTTTTTCGGCGTCATCCAGAATTGGGTCGATCAAGTTGGCGTGAAATCCGCATGTGTTTGGATGCTAGAATCTGAAAGTGCTAATAACACTAATAAGAAGACTTGAACTTAAAAACATGTGTTTTCAAGTTCTCAAAGAAAGTTTTTAGGACTTGCTTGCTAGAATATTATTAATTTATTGTTACAATAAAACGTTCGATAAGACCATAGATTGCGGTCGTTTTTGTAAAAGATTAATAAACACGTGTATCCAAATCAGTAAGATATTCCTCCATTGAACTAATTGCATGTGCGATTAATTGCCTGTATTAATAATTAGAAGGGCGGCACGCGTGTGCTTCTTGTTACTATTTTAAATACATGTATTTGTGGCATGAATTTAACATTGGAAAACGTAGAAGTGACGCCTGTTACGATCGATAAGATGAGGATTAAGTTCAGAGCAGAATATATTAACATACTTCAAAGTTTGTAAGCATTCCGAATCATCAGATCAAAGTAAGCATCGTGATCGATACTTGCGCTGATTGCACTGTAATAGTTCATAAATTCTTCCTCAGTCACCTTAAAAAATATTATACATGAATTTAGTCGTGCAGATTGCCAAGTATCCTTTCCAAAAAAATGTTAAACTATTAAAACATTACTGTTGGCAAGTACTACAAGTTGCAAAACTAATTTAATATCATCAATATGTTTTTATTATTATTTAAATATGTTCTATTACTAATTTATAACTAATTTAATAGGTTTTTCAATTTCATCCATCAATAGCATTTTTCCATTGCATTACTATCGATAAGTAAAAACTTCTAAATTGAATCTCTTTCGTTATTTATCTATTGAAATATATCCATAATGCTTTGGATCAATAACAAGTTAGTGATAGAGAACTTACGATTCTATCCTTCGTACTTTGTTCTTCGAAGTTTCCAAGAAACTTTTTCATTATATTATCCTCAGTTTCCTCTCCGCTGATATAACGAGGGTGACATTTAACGTTGTAAACCCCGCGAAGGTCAGCTACTGTGATTTCACCATCTCCGGTTTTGTCCAGTTTTTGAAATGCTTGATGAATGACCTTCTTTCGGTTTTCCGACATGGGAGGCTTCAAATAATTTCACAAAGTTGTGCAATGCTTATGCAAACTCTAACATTAATGTATTTATAGAACGCTTTTCAAGTACAAAATAGAACTCGATTGAAGGTTGTGAGAATCAAACTGCTGAACGTTCTCGTAATTGGTAATTTCATTGATAATTTAATGATTTAACTTGATTTCATTAGTTTAATCACATAACTCATTAATTTAAAGTATAACTCACTTGGACAGCAGAAATAAATTCGGTAAGATTAATTCCTCCATTACCGTCTGCGTCCAGTTTGGTAAAAATTTCGTTCACTTCACTGTCGCTTATATCCAAACCGGACTCGTGCATTCCGTTGATGAGTTCCTGCTGGCTCAATTGTTTGTTTTTATCGTCATCTATGCGTCGAAAAATTCTGTAAATGTCAGAAATTTCAAATAAAACTATATATCGATCAAATGGTGAGAGTAATGTGGCTGACGACGCAAACCATAAAAGTGCTGCAAGTTGAAGAAAAAATGGCATTTGAGGTATACATTAACATTAAAGATGTTAGTAAATGTGTTATAAATAACTGTATAAAATTTACAAACCAGGTATAGGAACTGCGCGTTAATATACTTTTGTTCTAAGTTTAATAATCGTATATGAAATTTACGAAAGTGGATATGAAAAAGAAGAATTGGTAAGTATTAATTCGATCATCAATGGACTAATGGTTTATAAAAATCAATATATAGTAAGGTAAATTCAATATCCGTTATAGAAAATTAACTTATGGAATTAAAAAAAAAAAGAATTATCGTCCGTTTAAGAATAAATATAAAAATGTGCGCGAATCTCCACCAATGATGATATTGATCGAGCGTAGCGTGAGAGTGGCTCAATTAGTCAATTTTCATTTAACGATATATGGCCAGGTGTAATCTGGTGCCTCGAATGATGGTAGGATCGTCGACACCGTCTTCAGAGTGCTACTGAACTAGCTAGAATCGTGACCCCAGCAGCGATGGCAGTTAAGCGAAGTTGAGCTTAGATCCAAGATTTATGAGTAGTATGAGTTCGCCTCACTACTCACTACTCCTATCCACACTCCCCCACTATGCGGCTACCCCCATCACCCTACTTTTCCACCGCCGCGGTACCCATTCTGATTAAACAGTGTCGGTAACGTGGAGATGGTAAAGTGGGATGGTGTGGGTACTCTGGTGAACAAGGAACAGTAGAGATAACAGCAGGTTGGAACAAACGCGAACATATACGTGGATAATTAGTAAAATTTGCTTACCTACGCTGTTTTGGCGATATCCGGTACCCGTTCCTCGCAGACCCACACACACATATACACACACACGCGCGCGCGCGCACACACATAATCGTGTCTTTAATTTCTACCTTTGTCCCCTCTAAGAGATTCCCCTCCTCAAAGTCCTCGTCCGCAGCATCGATGTCGTAGCGAAAGACTATCTCGTGTCTGAGGGCCTCTAAAATAACCGCTGCTACATCAGCGTGCCCCCCGTTCGTTGCGAACACGAGGAGCGTTATCAAACAAAACCTCGCAGTACCCATCGACATCCGGGTAAACTACTTCTCTGCGGACAACATTATTGTAACGAGGCACAATATAGGACGTTCCGATATAAAGTTCACCAAGTCCAACGGGCCTTCCTCGACACTCCACTAAATACACTCGTAGAATAAATACACATACGTAAGTAGTATGTGTACACCTTTGCTCCATCCCACTCCTATCCCCACTCCTTCCCCCACCACGCGGCTACCCCCACCACCTCACTTTTCCACCGCCGCACTACCCGCTCTGCTTGACCAGTGCCGGTAACATGGAGATGGTAAAGTGAGGTGGTGTGGGTACCTTGGTGAACAAGGAAGAGTAGAGATAAAAGTAGGATAGAGCAAAGGTGTACACATACTTGGAATAAAATTTTCAACTCACCCTTGTGTTGGCGGCATCTGCGACGACTCTCCAGGGTGACGGGCACAATATTCAATCCAGGACACACACATATGCACTCTCTCTCTCTCTCTCTCTCTCTCTCTCTCTCTCTCTCTCTCTCTCTCTCACTCACTCACTCACTCAGTCACGCACGCACACGCTCACCCACGCATCAAAAGCCGCAGCTACGCGCCCTGGTAATACGAATTACCCGCACCCATGGAGCGTGGGCATCGGCAGGGGTGGGGATACGTATCCCGATCAACGTATCGTTACCGCGCGTTACATCGATTCGATCTAGATTTCCGTCCTCGTCAATTAAATGATCGAGGCCGAATATCGTGCACTCCACGAGCAACACGGGTAACTCGCTAATCAGTGGCTCGGGGTGATATAGTTGCTGCCAATCGACGTATACCGATTCATCGATATCGACAAGCAGCACCTCGCAGCACCCGTCATCGTCCATGTTTACGATCTCACCGCGCAGAGCCCTTTGATGCCGCACAACGACGCATGAGGCTCCCGCACACAACTCCTCAAATTTAAAAACACTCCTGTCCACAATTCTGTTAATATATAGTCGCTCCAAATCGTCCTCTAATCTCAGCCACGCAGCACACATTAACTCAGTGCGCAGGAATAACGCGTTATCCCACGCACCGCAAACCACCCGAAACACAAAAGCCGCGGCTAGCGCGAAGTTATCATTTCGCGGATACATTTTTTATATTTAAACTAGCGACGTGCACTGCTAAAGACAGACTGAATGCTCCGGATGAGTCTGGCGGTGATCATAGTGTTTGAAGATAACAAACCCCCCCTCTGAGTCATAACTAGGTGTGCAACGGTTTGAATGCAATGTCAGCGGTTTTGCACGTGCGTACCGCTTTGCGCTGTGCTTCTCGTGAAGCGAATGCTCTGCAGTGAAAGACGCAGAATATGATACCGTGCCGCGAGAGACCTTGATTATAATGTATATATAATTATAAAAGAAGAGACACAGTAAACCGATGTATTTGTTTTTAATTAATCAATATTTTATTTAAATCACTTTACAGATATTTACCGTCGTATGCAACATCCCTGCAAACACGGTAATCTTCGTTCGGGGACTCCTCTACCGTTAAATTTATTTTTATCACTGTCTGATCGTCGAGAGGCAAAAGCATTGTAATATTCACGCACTAATCTGTCGTTTTTCGTTACATTATCGCTAAAGAGATTATTAAATCGCGACATGGTAAAGCCGCACGACATAAGGTGTAGGAATACGATGCAAAATTGTCCACACACATCCGACGTATTACTCTGTAGCTGCTTGAGGCCGTACCGATAGAACTTGCGGTTTCTTCGTAGTCGGGCGAGATGTTGCGGTATAACCGGTGGTAGCCCGTAGCTATCAAAGTACATTCCTTTTCCATGATGGTTAACGTACATGGCGATCCAATGCTCCCCAGGTCCGTCGTGGTTATCCGTGTTAACTACGAGTCCGGCTGATAACGACCATACACGCGGAATTCTGTCAGCCGGGTATACGCCAACGGTTGAAAGTGGTAGATACTGCAGACTCTCGTAGATTTGTCTAGTGTTCATGCTGAACACATAGTCAATGATTAAATGATGACTGATACGCTTTGAAAGACGTATATATGCAAAATTTATTTCACAGCGTCGTCGATCGTGTCACGACCACACGATGAAGATTTCTCCTCTTTTTTATTTTCTTCCTCTTCGTCTGCTGAACAAACATCCATGTATGATTCTCCTTTAAATGGATGTTCGCGAAGCCAATTTTTTATTTGGAAAGCCTGGCGCATTGCACAATGCGAAGACGCTGTATCGTTTATCATAGCGTGTCTGAAGCATTTTCGCAAAGATTTCGGCATAAATGTGTACGATGGGGCTCCCTCCTCATCCTCCAGGTTGGAAATTTCACGACTCGTGATATCGCAAAGAAGTATAGCCTTCTCGTGACCGCGCGTATAGATGCGTCTTGATTTTCGCGAAATTTAACGCAAGTTAGCGTATACCTGTTTACAGCTCACATCGCCCTCGTACCACTCCATACCGTGAAAATATTTCGAGAGAAAATTATTCTGGCTTCTCGATTGCTGTGGTAATTCGGCAAAGTGACACGGCGGTGCAACGATCCAATGAGCAGAGTACGGTCTATCCACTGCTACCACGGCAATTTCTTTCGGAATAAATTCCGAGTCTTTACCACGCATTCCCTGTATATCCACGACGATATCCATTTTCGCGTCTAATCCGTACAGATGACCGAGTTCGACTGATTAGTTACTCGCGGACACGCTTCTACGTGTCTTAACACGAAATAATTTTATGCCGACATCAGCACATTTTCGCTTATCCGGTAAAATCCACCATTACCTGCCGAGAGGCATCAATTTCAAGGACATTATCATATTCCGCGTAGACTACACAATTTATCGTTGAAGCAAGCGCATCCTCAAATCGTACCTCTATTCTCACACTACCGTGCTTTATTAAATTCCAATGTGTATTGCTGTTCGCCGAAAGATCGGGTGTCAAATCAAAAGCAAACAGACAGTATCCATCGCGATAATTATCGCGATCGATCGAATTACCGTCGTTCAAGAAATGTATTCCAGTGCCCGAAAACAACGTTTGAAAAGCATCCACATATAGATGATTTTTCGTGAAATCAGGTTGTAACGGTTTCGAAGGTATTTGAGCACCATCTACATACAACGAGAGATAATTTATCTTGTAATTTTGGAAATTGAACGGATTCATACTGAAGTCACCGTTAAACGCTTTGTTATCGACAAAACCGATAATTATACGCTTCGGCAACTGACCTAACACGATATTATCGATAGTCTCTCCATGAACACCCGAGTGTATTGAAACGGCTTTTACCTCGACTCTCGTAAGAGGATATTTAGCCGTAGATTTTGCCAGAGTTCTAGCATGTGAGAGCAGCACACCAGGAGCTATTTTTGTTCTACGAACGAGAAGCGATGCCTCGAGAATCTTTAAGCCGCATTGACCATTCTTTGTATTCCCCACAAGACAAAATGAATCTCTAGACCGAACCAGCCGTAGACGCATCTCGACACCGTTTAATAGGAACCGCTCCTGATTGAATATATCGCAATGCAGATGCCCGAGCAAGTCTACAGTTTTTTCGACATTTAAAAATTGTTTTCTCTTCGCAAGCCCCGTATTTTCCGATGTTATATCATCCATTTTCCCAGGCGTATCGTCGTACCAGAGAACGCTCGTGAGATGCGAATTTTTTGCTGCTGGACCGTAATTCAAAAGTGTTTCTATGTACGCTCGATAAGCGTAGGCATTATTTGGAGGTGAAACTAATTTTTGATTCAGGTATACATCCACCTGATTAAACATAGAATGCAAGAGATTGTTTACAGGGCCCGCACTTACTTTCGACGATGTGTCCGCGGCAATTTCCGTAACGGTAGGAGATGTTATTTTCACTCTCAGACTAAGCATAGTATGCGCGAGATCGATATACTCATCACCCTGTCCGGGGATAACAAATTCAATCGGTGAATCATCTGTTAGCGAAGATATTGGTTTGTAATACACCCAATTGGAGCCTTCGATAGTAGTTTGCCTCGGTGGGAGTGAAAATAATTCAAGTTCCGATTTAAGACACTCGCACGAGTGCGCATGTAGAAAAGCCATCTTGTTTCAGCTATCCAAAAATATCTGCAACTGTTCGTTGACGCGTCTTCTTCTTCTTCTTATTGTTCTTATTATTCTTCTTCTTCTTTATTGTTTTTCTCTTTATTACACTTTTATTTTTACGAGAGATACGTCGTGGTTTACGTTCGTTCGATGAATGAGGAGTACGTGAAATTTTGCGCTTTTTATAACCAGACCCCCGCATGAGAGTGTCAATTTTTTCAGAGGCTTTGCGTTTGAGATTACTGCCTGATTCTCGCGCTCTCTCGCGAATAGCATCTTTCACAGCTATATTTCTATCGAGGATATCACCGGCCACGTTTACACCAGCACGCAACGCCTCTTTTCCAACTGCTTTAGCGCCCTTCTTTAAAAGCGGTAACACTCGACGAAACAGGCCCCCGAGAAAGCTACCGATACCGTGTCCTCGCTGATTAGGTGTTCCGATATAAACATGGCTAATACCACCGTACCCACGACGACCCCATCCGTGCTGCACACTGTCAATATCATCCATAGTGGTGTAATCAATCGCGGGACCTTTTGAAATGTAGTGTCACAGTCAACGTTCCCTGCTCGAATGGTATAGGATCCCCAAATTCGTCTCTTATATCGATCTCGATAGTGTGTAAATTATTGCGCAAGAGAGGTATATATCGTGGCGTTGAAAACGATTTAATTTTTATCGAACCATACGGACAGTCATCAGTATCAATGGGAACAACTCGTAAGAGGGGTGTTTGTACATCGCCTGTAATATAGCTCTCGCAGATATCTGTGTATAAAAACATGCTGCCCGGTATAGCACCGGTGAGAGATGCAGGCCTCGACCCTGTGTATTCGCAATGCGGTTCTATCATTACGGGGCTACAAGCCTCTTCTGAGAATCCTAGTAGCCTTGCGATAGCGGGCGATACGCGAAAGTCGTGGTAGCGTAGATCGTCGCATACGCGTGCCACTTCGACCTGCCTGCTCGGAAGCGATTTAAAGCGCAAATGATCGGCCACGTGAGGTAACTGATTTATACTCTCCAAAAGAGCGTCTATAGAGCGATATACACCAGGTGCTACTTGGTCTCTATCAGTGCTCCTCCGTGTTAAAAGATTTAAACCCGATAAATCATAATCACCATCCTCAAAAGTTACGAGATTTTCTACAGTAGGAACATGTAAAAGAGTCATCGGATAAGCAATTTCCACAAGAGAAACAGCCCATTCTCCGTGCAGGCGTATCTGACGTGGTAGTTTTGTAATAAATTTCGTCGTCGTATTATCCGGAAAATACTGCATACTACTGTTGCTCAGTAGTACGACAAAGAAAGAGCTATCCTTGGAGCTCATATTTATCACGGACGATGATCCCGAGCGTTCTTCTTCTTCTTCTTTGTCCTCTTCTTCTCTTCCGTCTTCTCGGATGACGGAGGCGCTCGTACTCGTGATAAATCTGCCTCGTAGAAAATACCGTCGATAGTCTCGTTATTCAGATCGTGTAAAATATACACGAATGGCTCTCGATTCACCGATATTCGTTGAATCTTGAATAATTCGTTACTCCAACCACGCTCGTATCCTTTCACGAAAGCTGCTTTAGCTGTACTGATACGTACCAAGTCACCGACGCTGTATTTAGGCTTTTTAATTTTTTTCGCGTTACGCTCGTAACGCCGTGCTAAATTGTCTCGGGCTATAGAGGCATTTTCGAGGGTTACCTCGCTCGGAGGAATACGCGTTCCGCTGTGTCTAGTGTGATTATAAGCATATAAAAAATTTTGTAAAACATCGATGTAACGCGTATTTCGCGTGTATGTAAAGTAGCGCCACATTCGCTCTTTTATTGTTCGATTAAAGCGTTCGGCAATCGAGGCTTTTATATCAGGGTTACGAGCAGCGCGAAAATCGATATTCTTTTTCTTGAGAATTTGCTGAAACGGTGCGCCGATAAATTCTTTGCCTCGATCAGTTTGCAATTGTTGAGGGCGACGATTGTTACTGCGCGCGAGTATGCGTGTGAGACCGCGGGCCACGTTTGCGCTCGTTTTGTCACGCAAAGCCTCGACCCACGCGTATTTGCTCAACACATCAATAACAACAAGCAGATACGCGTACCCATCGTTGTACGTGGCTATCGAGCGAAGATCAGCTAAATCAGCCTCCCATACATCGTCTATATTACTCACACTGTACGTACGACGGGGAAATCGTCGTCGTACGAGGCGATGCATGTTATATGAATCCTGTGTCTCGAGCCATGGTAAAACATTTTTTCGCGCTACTCTACGATCCACCTGGGCCAAATTTTTTGCTCGAGAATAGGAAGCAGGATGAGCGGTGTCATAATAGATTTTTTGAAGAATTTTCATAATTTTAGCGATGACCAGTTAAATGGATGCTTTTTCTTTTTCTTTTCTAACTGTGTGGGTGGTCGATATTCTACTTGTGCAAAGTTTTGCAATTTTTCGTCCTCTTCTTCATTCCCCTCCTCCCCCTCGATGATGTCGTTTTCAGCCGTGAGCATTAAATCTCTGTTTGAGTGTGCGGTCTCGGCCTCGTCGTCGTCGTTGTTGTTGTTGTTGCTACCGTTGCTGCTGCTGCTACTATCGTTTTCGCGCGGTAAAATAAGACGCCGCTGTGGTGTCGACGATGATGTAGGTGTAGGCTCGTGTAGTAACGCGGGGTTACCGATAAATTCACGCGGCATCTGTATCGCTCGCAGGAGTTTGGCAAAGTGAGATCGTCCGATGGGTTTCTCGCGTTTTCTAGCTCGCATAGCATCGTTAACAAGATCAACGATATTGGAATTTGAAATTCTTCTGCCGTCTATGGAAACAACGCCGTTACGATCCCATGTCATTTTTTTACCAACGGCGCTGCGATGCAAATTGCGAAGCAACGATATTGCTTTAGATTTAAATTTTTTTGGTACGCTATCGATAATAAGTGTGTCATTGAGCCGCGATTTAACTTTGTTCATTAAATCGTCGTCGGATTTATTCTCGTGGCTATCGAGTGTTGCTACTTTTCGTTTTGATGAAATATTCGGTACGGCATTATCGTATTCGACCATGTGAAGATAACGCTGTAAAACCTGTTGGTACGCTATCCACTTCTCTCTCTCGCTCTTGTACGAGTGAGAGTTTAGAATTTCACTCAGCTCAGAGTCGAGGCGCGATAATGGCGTACCGGTAGTCTGTACGGAAGGCAGCGGGTCTGCACTAGTAGTAGTAGTAGTAGTAGTAGCAGCAGCGGCAGTAGTGGCGAGTCCAGCGAGACGTTGTATGTTATCATGAGGAATAAGTACCATCTTTCTGGCATACTCCATGTCTCGCGTAGGCCAAGACAGGCGCAAGAAGCAACTTGAGAAATCCGACACAGTGCTCGACGATGATCTTCCTCTTACCGCTCCAATTTCCCCTTTTGGCGGCTAGTCGTCGAAGAATTGTCGCGTGCCTCCGAAGATGATTCTTTTGCACGTTGTTCAGACTCACGTTTCCCTGTAAAACGTTTAGAGCACACTCGCATATACAGCGTACAAGCGCTACATCTGCTTTGCGCATAATTGCACGTCGTTGCTCTTGCTTCAGATAACACAACGCTTGCAATATAATTATCTGCTTTTTATCGAGAGGTCCGCGCAACGCCATTACAAGCGCATTACTGGTACATCGCGCGATGCATCGCGAACTTTTATTGCTTTTTGAGGCACGTAAACGTAATGGTATTGGTCATCGGGAAATATACAGGCGCGAAATCGACAATTATCAGGCGTCGATTGTTTCAAGTCGAATAATAGATAGCCGTGCGGTGCGGCTGTTGCATCGAAATATACTTCCTGCAAAAATCGCGGATTCTCGGGACATACCTGGCGGGCTAGGTGCTGAATTTGCGCGCGATCTCGCGGATTTTTGAAGACAATGATATAATTAGCGTTTAAGGAGATATCGCGCTGCCCCTGACCCTGATGGAAGAGATTTTGCGTGATGAAAATGACACTAAGATTTTTATGATGGCTACCCTTGGTGAAAAGATCGACCACAGTATTGTTGGATGCCTCGCGCATTAGATCGTCAATGACCACAAGTTTAGGTCTTGCGTCATTCGAGTAGTCTACTGCTTGCGGTAAACCCTCGCGAAATTCGATTTTATCACCGTACTCTGAATACCCGGACTGCCACTCTGAGTAATAAAAAAGTATACGCTCGAACGGGACATCCGTCATTTCGCGCATGTATTTAAAGAATTTTTTTACAAAATATGTTTTACCACATCCCGTAGGACCGCTTATCACAGCTGTCCACGGATATTTCCAACGTGTATCCATATCGATGAGTGTCTATCAAAATCAATCAGCATACTCTTAAATAAGCTTATACCGCGGCTGCGGCTGCGGCGGCGGCGGCGGCGGCGGCGGCGGCGGCGGCGGCGACCCCGCGGCATCAGCTATTTTCGCGGCCTTAAAGAGCTGATAAGACGCGGCGCGCCTGCACTAGCTGATGAGGCGCGGGCCCGCGGTATAAGCTGGCGTTTACGCTGTATGTATATTAAATAACGATAATTTTTATATTTCTCACAAATAAAGCAATATTTTTATTTCACTATGCATACATCTCTATATACAAATTTTACGAATCATCAAATTCTAAACAACGATATTATATCCACGGATGTGGCACTAGAAAGCCAGAACAAAAGGAAACACTCGATAAGAAAGACGGGACAAAAGGAATCAACGATGAGAAAGTCAGCACAAAAGGGAACGGTAGAGAGATAGCAGCTACTGTTACGAATAGCAGCACAAAAAGAACGATCCGATAACGATTTTATACATGATAAATCAATTTTTCAATGTATTGTACACAGTAAATATGTTACATGAAATTAGACAAAAAGATTATTTTTAAATATCGCGAATTCACCCGTAAAACTATATACTTTTTGCGTTATACTAATTAGCGTGTTTCACAATAGCCATACGGTACAGTAGAGTACAGCCCGTGCCGTTTTCGCTTCGTGTTAACAGGCTCGCATGATTTCGTTTCTTTACGCGTTACTACATGATGAAATTCCGTACGTCGAATAGCGTCGAATTTTAAAATAATAGGTACGCTCCTTGCTCCTGTCACGAAAGATCGTAATGCGTTATAATTTACGTGACGGCTATTCGCAAAGTTTAGCGTGATACCCTTCACTTTACATTTTTCAATAATCGTACCGTCGGGTTTACGGACAAGGTATGCGTAAAATTCTGGTCCACCCGAAACGAACGAAGTTATATAACTACCAGGCCCGTATTCACTTAATTCATCCGTAAGATCTCCTAGAAATTGACCGATTGGTGGCTCATACTCGTTACCACCGGGATGGCTCACGTAAATACAGGAGTCCGTATCGCAGTACAATATTCGCCGCCCGAGCCCCTCAAGATAACTGTATAATTTTAGGCGTGCCTGTGCCGTCGTGTATGCTGCAATCACGGCGTTTGATGTCGGTGATGGTTGGATAGCATCGCGGTTGCTCACATAGTTTACATACATAATCTTGTGATTAACCGGTAGCATCCCCGTCACCTCAATCTCCGGACTCGTTAGTAAATTCATTAACTCCGCGCGCGTGAAGACGATAACGGTTTTCGTGAGATTCTCTCGTTGACCAAACTTTCCCCAGAATGAATTAAGAGCCAATTTCGCTAGTGAACGTAAACCCGGATTTGGCTGCAAAGCACTTCGCTCGAGATATACACCCTCAGACTCCTTGTACAATGCTATAAAACGCTCTATTGCTTCCTCGTCATCGTTACACTCTGTTGGCGGACCACTCGCCTCCTGTTTTATTTTTAGGAATGTATCGATGTACTCGGCAAAATGACCGCCTCGTCGCGTTGTCGAGTCATACTGCGTAACAACGTATTGCCAAATTTCATAGATACGCGTCACTTTATATCCGAGCGACACAGCTTTTCTCAGTTCGTCCACGACCCATGTGCCGTCAAACGCTCGCTCAGTCGTGTCATCGTATGTACAAACCTCGGATGTGTCCATATCTGTACAGCACGTTCTACACAGGGGGAACAGTAGTTTCCCATGCATGCGAACAGGCAGTACGGGTATATACAAATCGCGCGGTGCCAGCACGGTACACTTCACGAGACCCTCGACGACACTTAGATCGTTTTCAAGTCCTACGAGTTCTCGACACTCGTCACCTACGTATAATTTCGGGTGTCCAACGGGATATTTTCCATTCTTACATACCCACGGATACAGCGAGCAAACATCCACATAGCGTATCTGCTCCCCGTTCGCGACGTCGTACAAGCTTACAAAATTTTCCGTTCGACCGCCAAAGAATGCATCGCGTGGTTCGAGAGGCGCCTGCTTGACCATGGCGTGATTTTTCACGTATATCGACATTTCCTCGTTATTCTCGAGTAATCTGTCAAAATCGCATTCCCATATTTCGGTTAGAGTGTACCCTTTCGATCTGATTCGCCCGGAAATAAGAATGGTACGCTCGTATCGCTCATCCATTGTATCACCGAATTTAGTTCGAGCATCTCTATTCACGCGATAACATCGTGGACAACCATGCCAAAAGCAGCCATGAAATTGAAGAACGTGATGGACCCCCGCATCCACGTAGTAACCGTCCACGGCCGGTAGGCCGGCCGGAGGGCGATACTCTCTCGTGCGTCCAGCATGAGCGATAACGCAGTTGAGCTCACGCTCGAGCCATACGAGCCATACGACGGCCTTGCGCGATTGCTTATCGCCCCAGCGATATCCTCCTGGTGGTAACACCGCAATGCGATCTTTCTGTAGAAAATTCTTTCGAAATACTCTCATACATGCTGATGCTATCGTGCATGCTTCTGTAAAGGGGCACACGCTCCCACAACGTATAAGTAACTCTCGAAAAGCTAAACACGCTCGTCTCAAAACCGTAACATCTGTACGACAATATTGCACAAATTGCGTCGCAAAATCAAATTTATAATCTACGCGACTCGATTCTTCCTCATACCATTTTAAAAAGCGCTCGCGATCCGCTGAGAACATGGTATCGGGTGAGTAAAAATGCAAAGCCGGCAGAGGACCTGAGTAATTCTGATATTCCGGTGTGTTGAATAAATGGGGAAATGTACCTTTTGCCATCTCATCAGCGAAACCAAAGGCCTTAGGTAAAGCACTAAGAGCCATGGGTAAATAGTTTAGACTATCGAGAAAAACGACATCGCCAATTTTCATCGAGACAATCTTCGTACCGTTCATAATCAGAGAGGGCAGCTGTGTTTTTTGCACCTCGATTAAATACCGTAGAATAAATTGTGCGTCGAAACCTCTAGCATTATGGGCGATGCAGATGGTCTTTTTAAATTTTTGCGATAATGCCAATTTTACGAGATCCCCAACAGGATCATCGATAAACACGAATTCACGTTTACCACAGTTAGCACAATCTGTCTCTATATCTGTGATATCCAGACATGCCATACATACGCATTGTGCGACACATAAATTCGGTTCGTGAATTCGTGTCGATTTATCATCATGCAATTGCGCGTGTTGCTGCGTCTCAAAATCATAAAATAAAAATCTCGTGCAAGACTTGTCTTTTTTCTTCTCCTTTTGCGCATCTGATTTCTTAAGAGGTGCTATAAAACATGCATGCGTAGTCGGCCGCGTTTGTTTGCATGTAGTACAAAACGATATACCACATACATGCATCTTTTTATCTGTGGTTTTAATCATACGCGAGCAGCCTCTACAGATTTTCAATGCGTTACAGACGCTGTACCGTCTATATTTACGAGACGTGATACCCGCGGAGCCCTCACTCTTGTGATGAGCGAGGCAAAAAGCACCAAAGAACGAACGATTACAGTCTGCGCAATACTCAGGCTGAGAGTCTCTATTACCGTTGCAATAAGTGGATTTACAGCGAGCACATTGATAGCTACATCGATGCTCGAGTACTCGAATATACTTGGAATTACATTGCGTGCAGAACCCCCGACTACCTAGCGCACCGGCGAGATTTAATATCGGTTGATAGTGATGAGAACGCTCGTAATAGAGAATAAAGAGTGTATGATTAATTTTACCTGTTGCAGTGAGTACGTATTTTCGCCCATCGTACAGAGCCGGAACGCGTTTTCCGAAGGTGAGAAATTCATAAACAACAATCGCTATACCCTCGTGAACCAAGTACTCCTGAAAGAGCTGAATTTCGCGCGCACCACACCCCCTAGACGGTGTCGTTACCCCTGCATTACGTGTGAGCTCTATCGCCGCTGTATATTGCGCACCTCGAAGCCCGTTCCGAATTTGACACCATCGTCTGTGTAGCACACCCGTACGTATTTGACCGCGTTCGGCATGCGCTCGGGCAGTGACAAGGGATCGTTGTAGACACAAATTATCGCGATTACTTATGCGTAAAATTGACTTTTTTGCTATAGACTCGTGTGTAAGCCTAGTGCCCACACCGGCTCCTTCGACGCCTCGTACTATACACGTCGTCATTCTACATGTACCAGCGTCTATTCGAAATTCGCGCGCGCTCTGAGCTACACTATTAATTAGTCGCCATATATCGTCGGGAACGATGTCACGAGCTGGTCGAAATGATAACCATACAGGTCCTTGCGCAAAAGACGGTACGCTCAGAGTCATACCCACATAATCATGTCCTTCGCACGATTCTGTAAGACGTGTGAGAACATCTCGTACACCTCCCTCGAACCATGTCAGATGATCGATACCGACCGGTGGCTGACGAAAATAAAAATCTGTCTCTCGACCCTGCATCTTAAAGCGTGAAAAATAACGTCTCTGCTCGTTGTCGATACCGAAACGTTCACCAGGAGGCAAAATATTACCACCCCGTGCAACAGTCCTTCCATCGCCGGTCTGTCCACCTGCAGGCATAATTAAACCATTTATTAGAATTTTTATTTAATTTACTTTAAATTTTTGTTTGTCGCTGGCTATATACTATGCATATAATTCGTGTAACGTAAGAATTACAAACTTATATTTGCTTCTAGTCCTCGAATCCGTCGACTGCACCCGGGAACCGCCGACGCATTTCGTAAACCAACTCGATTGTCGGCGGTCTCGGCACAGTGAATCGTGCAAAGCGAAAAACGTTTGGGTCCGTCTCGTACCCTGCTTTTTCATTTTACTATTATTATCCTGGTAATTTTTTTATTTTTGTCAGCGTAGTTGTATTATTAAAAGCTTACCTGAATCTACAGGGTCCTCCTCCTCCTCTTCCTCCTCCTCCTCGTCGTCATCGTCTACGTCTTGCTCCTCCTCCTCCTCCTCCTCCTCTTCTTCTTCTTCTTCTTCTTGCTCCTCCTCCTCCTCTTCTTCTTCTTCTTCTTCTTCTTCTTCTTCTTCTTCTTCTTCCTCGCTGTCTGTATTGCTGCTGGCATCATCGTTTGAACTGTATTGTCGCGATGGGCCTGCGACGGATTCATCTGGTTCTCTCGAGGGGCCTGCCATGAAAAGACCGTTTGTAGGTTTATAACCGCAGAATGGCTGGGTAAAATTTATCCAGCGATTCCCTACGGTGCTGTCGCCATCGTTGTCCCTGCTATGATCATCTGAATCGGTTCTACCCTCCTCATCGAAATCATAGGTGTCGGATCCCATTTCTGCGTCCTCATACCGTCGAACTATATAAAAATCTTATGAAATAAAGGAAATAAAATAAAAGTAATTAGCGCTGTATATTACTTACGTCTTTCATTGAGTATGGGTTGCAGAGCAGTCTCATTCAGCCAACCTCGTCGACGAATAACACGCACCACCGAATCAATAATTATTTGATTATCAAACAATCCAATATTATACGCGTCAACTAAATCGCGCTGATGACACTCGCACAGCATACCGCGAATTTTACGAACAACCGCCTGTGTCGGAAGTTCCCATAGGGTGATCTGTAAATTTCTTCTACCCCAGCGCGAAAGCAACGACGGTCTACGCTTCAATATAAACTCTATCAATTTTCTTATCAATGAGCGCTTTACCACTCTGACCATGATTATGCTGTCACAGTAGTAGTAGTAGTAGTAACCATAGTAAATCAGACAATTAACTAGAGAATTTTCAAAGCGGCTCACTTTTATATATATTCCTTTAACAAGCTCTCTCTCTCTCTCTCTCTCTCTCTCTCTCTCTCTCTCTCTCTCTCTCTCTCTCTCTCTCTCTCTCTCTCTCTCTCTCTCTCTCTCTCTCTCTCTCTCTCTCTCTCTCTCTCTGCATATACTGCAACGATGTAATGAATACGACTAACCAAGAAGATGGCCGCACGCGATCGCTTTACAAAAGCAAGACCTAGGGAAATATTTAGCGATGATGATGTACTTAGTTATCGAGTTTCGCTGCTGAAAGTCATATTGTTTTCATCTAATTTCAAGGCACTCGCCCATGAGGAAAATCATCAAATTTCACCGACGAATATTATTTAGTTTTCATGGTACATATTATCTGTATGTCAATGTGTGCGTGTGCGCATAAGTGTGCGCGAGTATGCAAGAGTTTTGGGATATATCTGCTGCTGTTACTAGGCTGTTGAGGAGAATGCGACAAATATCAAAGGATATTGGCTAGCAATTTTCAGGCGTATGATTTGCAGTATCAAAAGAAGAGGCAATGCAATTAGGTGGTGGGGGAAATCTGTATAAAACGGAGTATGAACACGACCGACGATTCATTCGAAAAGTTACAGTCTACAGGAAAGCAATAAAAATGGCAAATAACGGTGCTAAGTCTCATGCGATATCGCAGTATATAGTGAACCCCGTTATGTACGGTTTAAATAAATCATTTGGTAAAATAATCGTAGCCGGGTTCGAGTTGAACTCTACGTGTACGCTTACACCGATGGTGAAAATATTGTCGAATACTTTTACCGGAATTACACTCGGTGCGGACGAGTGGCGAGTGTTTAAAAGTGATTTTTCTCGCGTTCAACAATATTTCGAAGCTCATGGGACTGATGCCGAGAAAATGTGTAATACCCGCATAGAGCACACAACGCATTACACACTTTTAACCTCGTGTTACCAGCACAGAGCTGTGTCATTTGGTAAAATAAGCGGTAGCGTTGATGAGGAATACGAGAATCAAGAGGAATCTGGAGAATCGAAACGGAAACGCTTCCGAAAATACTCTCCAAACATTGTTCTTCAGCGGTCTACATTTGATATGCTCGTCGAAATAAGTAGAAGAATTGATATTCATATGCAGGCTCTAGAGAGCAAAAGTGAAACGATTCAGAGGTGTATGCACGAGGTGGTATCATATGTCCGTGAAAAAATAGTTGTCAGTGAAATGCCTCGTGCAGTAGCGTATGAGATCATCGGTTCCAAGGACTTCTTTGAAGAAGCGCTCGAACACATCGCGATCTTGCTAACGCCAGAGGATACGGAGTTTATAAAAATTATTTTGTCCGAAATAATTGTGCTGTTTCGTGGTCATATCGCTGATCATGCATCGGGTGTTGCGTCGCGAACGCAATAATTCTACGTATGTGCAGCTATTTGTGATAAAGAAACTGTTGTAAATAATTGTATATAGTGTACATTTCGCTCGAAATATTATAAAGTATACGCCGATGTCAGTCACAGTGAGAGAGAGAGAGACAGTCGTAAAACCGAAGCATCAGCAAAGGTCTGCGCTAGAAAGAAGACGGATCGCTCGTCTCTGCTTCATTAACACAGCAGATCATGGAATACGTGCCAATGTCGATTAGCAGCAAAGCAGCAGAACTTGGTAAGTAGAAAATATTAAATAATTTAAAATCATGTGATATTTATTTTTAATTAAAAAATGCTTTGCAGAGCGAGCAACCCCTGCATATGAGCCGACACCGAGGGTTCGTTATTCGTGTCATGGAGAGCGAGAGGAAGATACATATACTGTACAGATAGAGCTAACTTCGGGAAAGAAAAGGGCCACCCGACATCCTCATCCGCAGTTGTCGTCGGTAGCAGAAGATCATCAACGCTGCCAACTTTGTATAATGAGGCGTGGCATATCAGGTAAGACAATATCGATTATTCTGTACACGATGTTTTTTATTGATCAGTGCGCTCAATTAAATAGTTGTTTCGTTCTTTTTCCAGAAGTACACTATGATGACAACGTCCACAGCGTAAAATAATTTAAAACCAATATTACGAGTGATAATACAAATTAATTCCATATAGCGATAGAAATAAAATTAACGGTGAAGGAATCTCCGAGCGTGGATGACCGTGTTTGCAGGGCTGTTGCATACGACGGTAAATGTATAAAGTGCTTTCCATAAAATATTGGTTAGTTTAAAAATATCTGATCTTACTGCGTCTCTTATTTTTATAGCATAATAATTGAAGTCTTTCTCTCTCTCTCTGTGAGGGATCATATTCTATATCTTTTACTGCAGAGCAAGCACTTTGCGAGGAGCATAGCGCCGGGCTATGCATGCTCGAATACCTCTTTCGTTGCATTCAAAGTGATGGATACCTAGTTATGATTCATAGGAGGTTGTTATCTTTATGCCCGTGATACTCTCTAGTAGCATCTCGAGCATTTAGTCTGTCTTTGGCATCCTACTTGGAAACAATAAAAAGCAATATGTATCCACGATACGGCAAGGAGATTTTAAGCGACGCGTTTTGGTGCCGATTAATGTTTGTCGAGAGTGTAATGAGTGTGTTTCTGCGTACGCAGGAAATGTGCGATGCATACGACGAGCTGGAAGAACTCCTGCGTAGTGTGTATTTAGTGGAACGTCGTGGAAGACCCATTGAACTTGGGGAGTTGCATATCGGCATGTCCTGTATTGTGCCTCGTTTCAATAACGTTGTCCGCGGGGAAGTGGTTTACCCGGACTTTGATGGGTACTGCGAGGTGTTGCTAGTCGATTTCGGCGAAACTATTTACATCGACTGGTCTCACCTATTTCATCCGGATCCTCTAGCAAGTATGCTGCCGGTTCTTGTCATGGAGTTTTCCATATACGGACTCGAACGCGTGGATGTTGCAGGTATCGAGCAGCTCGTCGAAGAAGCGTGCGGCGGAGATGACTTGATCGCTGTCATGATGCGACCTCTTGCCGGCGATAACGTTCCGCGGGTTCGCTTATCGAACGGTGAACGCGTGGATGTGGCTGCGTTTATTATAGAAGCCCTCGGTGATGAGATAGATATCGGCTACGATATCGACGCCGTGGACGAGGGCTTTGACGAGGACGTAGTAATGAATTAAAGACGCTGTGCATGTGTATGTGTGTGTGTGTGCGTGTGTGAGAGAGTACATTCGAGAGACAGGAGTTTAAAATCGCTTTGGCAGGAGGGTAGATGCCTACAACAGCTGCGGTGGTGGTGAGTACATAATTTTATTCATTTTTCCAAGTATGTGTACACCTTTGCTCCATCCTACTCTTATCTCTACTCTTCCTTGTTCACCAAGGTACCCACACCACCTCACTTTACCATCTCCATGTTACCGGCACTGGTCAAGCAGAGCGGGTAGCGCGGCGGTGGAAAAGTGAGGTGGTGGGGGTAGCCGCGTGGTGGGGGAAGGAGTGGGGATAGGAGTGGGATGGAGCAAAGGTGTACACATACTACTTACGTAGAATATCCTCCATTTCTTCGTACGCATCGCACATTTTTTGGGTGCGCAGGAATACGCTCATTATGCTCTCAACTAAAACCACCCGGCACCAAAACGCTTCGCTTATAGCCTCCTTTCCGTATCGCGAATACATATTGCTTTTTATTGTTTGCGTGTAGGATGCCAACGACAGACTGAATGCTCAGGATACTGCTAGAGGGTAATATGGGCTCAAAGATAACAACCTTCTCTGAATCATAACCAGGTGTCCAGCGCTTTAAATGCATCGACAGCAGGTTTTCACCTGCGTATCGGTTTGCGTTCTTTCCTCGTGAAACGCTTGCTTGGCTGTAAAAGGCGTAGAATAGGATCCGGCTCTCTCTCTTGAACTTATGCATTCACACCCTCACATATACATTTCATGTATCACTCAATGAAGAACTCACTTTTAATCATAAAATACCTCGTATTTTATACCTCGTATAAAATGCCTCGTAATATTACATTTAATTTTTTTTTTCGCTGAAGACGTTGTCATCATCACAGCGTAGTTCTGAAAAAATAATGAAACAAGTGTTTAATTATTCGCACGGGTCAATATGAACAACGCACACAGAAAAACCAGTACTGTCTTACCTGGTATACCTTGACTCATTACACAAAGTTGACAGCGCTGATGGCATGCAACCATCGGCGTCGTTCTCCATACTACGAATAACGGGCTCTCCATGTCGGTTTATATGCAGGGGCTACTTGATTTACAAAAATGATTTTTTATAATTAAAAATATATATTACATGCTTTTAAATTATTTATATTTTTTACTTACGAAGCTCCGCTGCTTCGCTGCTAAGCGACATCGGCACGTATTCCATGATATGCTGTGTTAATGAAACAAAGACGAGAGCTCCTTCTTCTTTCTGTCGCAGACCTCTGCTGATAGTTAGGTTTTAGGACTGTGATAGCTTACGATTTTTCTTCCCTCTACGACTGTCCGCAGAGTATACGTTATAATATCTCGGGCGAAATGTACACTATATACAATTATTTACAACTATGTCTTTATCACAAATATCTGCACCCACGAATAGTTTTTGTGATCGCAACGCAACACCCGATGCATGATCAGCGATATCACCACGGTACAGCACAATTATTTCGGACAAAATAATTTTTATAAGACGTGTATCTTTCGGCGCCAGCAAGGTCGTCATGTGCTCGAGCGCTTTTTGAAAGAATTCCTTAGAACCGATGATCTCATACGCTGTTGAACGCAGCGTTTCACTGACATCTATTTTTTCACGGACATACGATACCACCTCATTCATGCACCGCTGAATCGATTCATTTTCACGCTCTAGCGCCTGCATATGAATATCAATTCTTCAACTTATTCCAACGAGCATATCAAATGCCGGCCACTACAGAACGATGTTTAGAGAGTATTTTGTGAAATGTTTCCGTTTTGATTCTACAGATTCCCCTTGATTCTCGTATTTCTCATTAGCACTACCACTTATTTTACCAAAGGAGACAGTTCTGTGCTGGTAACACAAGGTTAGAAGTGTGATCTATGCGGCCATTACGCATTTGCTCAGCATTAGCTCTATGAGCTTCGAAATATCGTTATACGCGAGAAAAATTACATTTGAACACTCGCCAGTTGTTCGCACTGAGTGTAATTCCGGTAAAATTATTCGACAATATTTTCACCACTGGAGTAAGACACGCAGAGTTCAACTCGAGATCGGCGACGATTATTTTCCCGAATGATTTATTTGAATCGTACATAACGGGGTTCGCTATGTTAGGCGATATCGTGTGCGACGTAGCACCGTAATTTGCCATTTTTATTGCTCTATCATAGACTGTAACTTTTCGAATGAATTGTCGGCGGTCTTCATACCCCCTTTTATACAGATTACTCCCACTGTCTAATTGCATCGCCGCTACTTTTGATATGTGAATCATGCGACTAAAAATGACTCACCAATATCCTTTTATATTTGTCGCATTCTCCTTAACAGCCTTGTAACAACAGTAGCAAATATATCTCAAATCACTTGCATACTCTCTCTTGCACGCGTTTGTGCATACTCACACCTTGACATACAGATAAGATGTGGCATGAAAACTAAATAATATGCGTCGACGCAATTTGATGATTTTCCTCATGGCCGAGTGCCTTGAGATTAGATGGAAACAATATGACATTCGTCGGTGAAACTCGATAATTTAGTACATGGCAGAGTCTTACATTTATGTCACCATCGCTAAATATTTTCATGGATCTTGCTTTTGCATAATGATCGCGTGCGGCCATCGTCTTGGTTAGTCGTATTCATTACCTCGCTGCAGTATATGCAAAGAGAGAAAGAGCGTATTAAACGGTTATATATAAAAGCGTGCCGCTTTGAAAAATCTTTAGTTAATTGTCTGATTTACTGCGGTTACTACTACTCTAATACGAGTAGCACAATCATGGTCAGGGTGATTACACGCTCATTCATAAGAAAATTGATACAGATTATTTTGAAGCTAACGCCGTCGTTGAGCTTGCGATGGGGAAGAAGAAATTTACAGATCACGCTATGGGAACTTCCGTCGCAAGTGGTTGTTCGTAAGATTCATGGTACGCTGTGCGACTGTCATCGGCGCGATTTAGTTGACGCGCATACTATTGTACTGTTCGATAATCAAATAACTATTGATTCGGTGCTGTGTGTTATTCGTCGATGTGGGTGGCTGAATGAGCCTGCTATGCAGCCCATGCACAGTGAAAGATGTAAGTAATGTACTGTATTATTTACTTCTATTTTATTTCCTTTTGTTTGAGATTCCGCTGGTCTGATGTGTGTGTGAGCTGAAAAATATTGAAAAAGAATGAGTTCTCACTCATGACAGGGGTGAAATAGCCAGACGAAAGATGTAGACAGATAAAATGGTCTACATTTTCAACTCAAACTACAAAGAAAACATAAAATAAATGAGAACTGATTTTGAAGTTATTGGTGAGTCGCACATACAATGTTATTAGTTGCGTGCCAATAAATAACGTGAGAGAAAGCGTGAAGCAGTCCGTGCTGCAAAGCACGCTCCGAGGTGAGACATTTGAGGGTGCACAAAATGATTTTTTCTCACATCATCTTGATTAAGTTTGTGTAAATTGTCACGGTGCCACCGTTCAATTTGAAATCAGTTGACCACCTTTGAGATTTAAGATATCCGAGATTGCAGTGAAAAAGGTCCGAACTGAGTAGAAGCAGCTGATGCGTTTTTAGCGGTTTTCACGAGAGTAGTAAAAATTATCAAGATGGCTGAGCTATTCGAAAGAATCATTGAGCGACGCTACTGCCAAGCGAGAGATATATCGCCGTCTCTCGCTTGAGTTGAGTGTCCACGAGGTGCTGCCCCCAGCTGCACGCGCGGTAGCCGAGCGCAATGAAGCACCAGCAGCATCGAGCTGCCGTACGACGACCATAGTAGCTGCGCGTGAGATGAGTTCTCAACATCTTTATTTCATAAGATTTTTATATAGTTCGACGATATGAGGAAGGAGAAATGGGATCCGACACCTATGATTTCATTGAGGTGGGCAGAGCCGATCCAAATTATCACAGCAGGGATAACGATGGTGACAGCATTGCAGGGAATCGTTGGAAAAATTTTACCCAACCGTTCTGCGGATATAAGTCGACAAACGGTCTTTTCATGGTCGGTCCTACGAAAGAATCAGATAGAGCCGTCGCAGGTCCTCGGCGAGTACTCGAGCATCGCTGTAGATATCAATATGCTCGGTGTAAATCCACTTATTGCAACGGTAAGAGAGACTCTCAGTCTGAGTATTGCGCAAACTGTAATCGTTTGTTCTTTGGCGTTTTTTGCTTAGTTCATCACAAGGGTGAGGGCTCCACGGGTATGGCGTCCCGTAAATATAGACGGTACAGTGTATGTAATGCATTGAAAATCTGTAGAGGCTGCTCGCGTACGATTAAATTCACGTATAAAATATACATGCAGGCAAACTCGACCGACTTCTCACGCGTGTTTTATAGCACCTCCTAAGAAACCAGAGGCACGAGAGGAAAAGAAAAAGGCGAGCCTTCGACAAGATTTTTGTTTTTGGTTTTTTAGAGACGCAGCAACACAAACAATTGCACGATGATAAATCGACACGAATTCACAAGTCGAATTTATGTGTTTTACAGTGCGTATGCACGATATGTCTTGATATCACACATATAAAGATCGATTGTACTGTTTGCGGTCAACGCGAATTCGTGCTAATCGATGATTCTGTTGGGGAGCTCGAAAAATTGACATTTACGCTAAAAATTAAAAAGACCATTTGTATTGCTTATAATGCAAGAGGTTTCAACGCGTAGTTTATTCTACGGTATCTAGTCGAAGTGGAAAAAACAGCTGCTCTCTCTCTCTCTCTCTCTCTCTCTCTCTCTCTCTCTCTCTCTCTCTCTCTCTCTGATTATGAATAGTACGAAGATTGTCTCGATGAAGATTGGCAATGTCATTTTTCGCGATAGTCTAAGCTATTTACCCCTGGCTCTTAGCGCTTTACCTAAGGCCTTCGGTTTTGCGGATGAGGTGGCAAGAGGTACATTTCCACATTTATTCAACAGGTCGGAATATCGGAATTCCACAGGTCCTCTATCGGCTCCGCATTTTTACTGACCCGATACAATGTTTTCAGCGGATCGCGAGCGATTTGTAAAATGGTTTGAGGAAGAATCAAATCGATTATAAATTTGATTTTGCGACGGAATTTGTGCAATATCGTCGTATAGATATTACGGTTTTGAGACGCGCGTGTCTAGCTTTTCGCAAGTTACTTATAGGTTGCGGAAGCGTGTGCCCCTTTGTGTGCAGCTGCGTTATCGCTTATGCTGGACGCACGAGAGCGTATCGCCCTCCGACTGGCCTACTAGCGGTCGACGGATAATACGTCGAGGCCGGGGTCCATCGCGTTCTTCAATTTCACGGCTGCTTTTGGCATGGCTGTCCGCGATGTTATCGCGTAAATAGAGATGCTTGAATGGAATTCGGTGATACAATGGATGGGCGATGCGAGCGTACCTTTCTTATTTCCGGGCAAATCAGATCGAAAGGGTACACTCTACGTAAGACATGGGAATGCAATTTTGACAGGTTACTCGAGAATAATGAGGAAATGTCGTTATACGTGAAAAACCACTCTATGGTTAAGCAGACGCCTCACGAACAACGCGATGCATGCTTTGGCGGTCGAACGTAACATTTTGTGAGTCTGTACGTCATCGCGAATGAGGAGCAGATACGCTATGTGGATATGTGTTCGCTGTATCCATGGATGTGTAAAAATAGAAAATATTCCGTTGAACATCCGAAATTGAAGGTAGGTGACAAGTATCGAGAACTCGTAGGACTTGAAAACGATCTAAGTGTCGTTGAGGGTCTCGTGAAGTGCGCCGTGATAGCACCACGCGATTTGTATATGCCCGTACTGCCTGTTGGTATGCATGGGAAACTACTGTTCTCCATGTGTAAAAAATGCTGTACAGACATAGACGCTTCCGCGAGCTGCACACACGATGCAGTGACTGAGCGAGCGTTTGACAGCACAAGAGTGGTGGACGAGCTGAGAACATCTGTCTCGCTCGGTTATGAAAGTGACGCGTGTTAATGAAATTTGGCAATAGGTTGTTACACAGTATGACTCGACAACGCGGCAAGGCGGCCATTTTACTGACTACATCGACACATTCCTAAAAATAAAACAGGAGGCGCGTGGAACGCCAGCAGTGTGTAACGATGACGAGGAAGCAATAGAGCGTTTCACAGCACTGTACGAGGAATCTGAGGATATATATAATAAAACAGTACACGCTCGAACAGGACATCGGTCATGTAACCCATAAATTTAAAGAATTTTTTGACAAAATATGTTTTACCGCTGGTTATAGGACCGCTCATCATGGCTGTCCGTGGTTGACTCCAACGTGTATCCATATCGATGTGCATCTATCAAATTCAATAAGCTGAATCTTAAATAAACATAGACCGTTGTGGCGGCGCCGGCCCCGCGGGCGTAAGCTATCGTCGCAGCCTCGACGAGTTTGTAAGATGCAGCGCGCTTGTATTAGCTGATGAGATCACGTTCGGCATGCGCTCAGGCTGTGACAAGGGAACGTTGCAGACATAAAATATGACTATTACTTACCTTACGATCAAAAAGAACCCTGAATTTCTCATTTAAGCAAACCACCCTTGAGATATTGTCAACATCTTTTTTTTTCTAGGTTGGTACATCTATCAGTTGTTTACATGTCACTTTAAAGCGAAATGTATCAGATAGTTTGTGCGTAATAGCTTTGTAAACAAGTCATTGTTTGGTGTACTCAGCGAATTTCGCTATGTCGAATTTAGTTGAGCAAAGAGTATGCCTGAAATGTCGTGTTTCTAACAAAACATCATGTGCGGAAGCGTTGAAAATGTTAACGGTAGCCTACGGGGACTCGACAATGTCGAAAACACAAGCATACGAATGGTGCAAAAAGTTTAAAGCGGGTCGTACTGTGGTTGATGAATTGCCTCGTTCCGGTCGTCCATCCACCTCTGTGACCGACGAAAACATCGAAAAAGTTAAGAAAATACTGCTCAAAAATCGTCGTGTGAGCATAAGAGAGATAGCAACCGATCTTGGTGTCTCGTTCGGATCGGTGCAGAGCGTTATGCCCGATGTCTTGGGCATGAGACGAGTTTCATGTGGAGAAACAACTCGTGGTTTCTTTACCACGACAATGCACCGGCTCACACATCTCATCGTGTACGCGACTATTTGACCAAAAACAACGTTAATACCGTTCCGCAAGCTCGGTATTCTCCGGACATGGCCCCGTGTGACTTTCTCCTGTTTTCACGACTCAAGTTACCACTTCGCGGAAAGCGTTTTGAAACGATTGAGGCGATAAAGGATAATTCGCAGGAGGAGCTGAAGGCGATTCCAAAATCGACCTATGAAAAGAGTTTTAAAGATTTTAAGAAGCATTGGAATATGTGTATTGCTTACGATGGAGATTACTTTAAAGGGAATAAAATAAATATCGATGAGTAATT
Source organism: Cylloceria caligata (assembly GCA_963942595.1). NCBI lineage: Eukaryota > Metazoa > Arthropoda > Insecta > Hymenoptera > Ichneumonidae > Cylloceria > Cylloceria caligata. Next base: position 33,263,734 of record OZ012704.1, on the reverse strand, counting down.
GAACCATTTCCGTTTTATTAACTAATTCCGGGTACTTCTTGATCGTAAGATATGTGTAAAAATGTCTTTTTTGGTATAGACTAGTGCGTAAGCACGGTACCCCACCAGCGGCATCGACACCTCGTACTATACACGTCGTCATTCTATAGGTACCATCATGTATTCGAAATTCACGAGCTACGATATTTATTAATTGCCATATTTCGACAGGAACGATTTCACGCGCTGATCGAAATGATAACTATACAGGTACTTGTACGGAAGACGGTGCGCTCAGAGTCTACCCACATAATTATATCCCTCGCACGATTATGTAAGATGATTGATTGATTGTTTATTATTATGCCTTGGTTATAGCTTAAGGCAATTTACAATATATTTTGGATTACATTTAATTTATTATAAAGTAAATTATAAAATTATGAAATTAAATAAGAAGAGTGATAAATCTAAGCGACAATGATTTGACCAAATTTTTGATGGAAAATTTTTGGCAGTTCGCAACCCGGTTAGAGTCAGCGCCACCTAAGATCCCTGTGTTATCGATCTCAGAAAGATCTTTAACAATCAAATCATTAATTATTTTTGTCAATTCTGATTGCCTCACTCATTCATTAAGAATTAATGAGGCAACCAGAACTGACGATTTTTAACTTTTTAAAGAAATCGTGAAAAAATATTGCCACAGCCCGGGTTCGAACCGGGAACTCCAGAATTCTAGCCTGGTACGTTACCAATTGCGCCACCGCGGCCCTAGCAACATCAATTCACGATCTCTATTTTAATGTCAATTAATGCACCTTTGTTATTTTATTATACGCGGTCATATGTTTCTTAAGAGTGATAAATCTAAGCGACAATGATTTGACCAAATTTTTGATGGAAAATTTTTGGCAGTTCGCAACCCGGTTAGAGTCAGCGCCACCTAAGATCCCTGTGTTATCGATCTCAGAAAGATCTTTAACAATCGAATCATTAATTATTTTTGTCAATTCTGATTGCCTCACTCATTCATTAAGAATTAATGAGGCAACCAGAACTGACGATTTTTAACTTTTTAAAGAAATCGTGAAAAAATATTGCCACAGCCCGGGTTCGAACCGGGAACTCCAGAATTCTAGCCTGGTACGTTACCAATTACGCCACCGCGGCCCTAGCAACATCAATTCACGATCTCTATTTTAATGTCAATTAATGCACCTTTGTTATTTTATTATACGCGGTCATATGTTTCTTAAGAGTGATAAATCTAAGCGACATCTCTTTCTGAGATCGATAACACAGGGATCTTAGGTGGCGCTGACTCTAACCGAGTTGCGAACTGCCAAAAATTTTCCATCAAAAATTTGGTCAAATCATTGTCGCTTAGATTTATCACTCTTAAGAAACATATGACCGCGTATAATAAAATAACAAAGGTGGATTAAATAAGAAGTTTATAAAAAGAATTATTTTCAATTGTAATGATAAATATATATAATTATTGATTATAATTACCCTAAACCGCAATTTAGTCCGAGGTAGTATTAAATTGTACGAACTATATTAGCTATTGAATAAGTAAATTAATCGACGATGTAAGATAACATAAAAAACATAAAATGGCTCATAACCTTTGAAGAGCATTATCATTAAGCGCAAGAAGATATTCATATAATACAATATATTCTTTAGTATCGGCAGGGAGGAAGATATGGCGACCTCAGGAGGCAGCGAGTGCCCGAAATACGCAGCTTTCAGCGCATAGGCATTTCGAGGGGTGATTATGCAGTTTCACACAGAAGGCGTCAACCGATTTTAATGAAACAAAAACCAAAATACTCCTCAGTAAAGACAATAAAAAATCCACGAGAGGTTGAAGAAAAAAATTCATTTGCAGGGGTGAAAGTGCATAATCACCCCTAACTTTGAAGGGTGATTTCACCCCTTAGAAATGTTTTTCCGCTGATAAAAAAAAAACGTGTCTTTTAGTTTTCGATGCTCTACAGCATACGTAAGTTTCATCAAAATCGGATGGGGCACCAAACTATCCCCCCTTGCAAGTCGAAAGCCCTGCTAAAATCGAATAAAACTAAAATCGTAAGCCGCCTTTCATGAGTATTTTCCCTGACATCGTGACATATGCGCAAAAATGCAGTCTGTGTACTGGAACCAGTTCTGTAACCAGTGTGCCGTGGATCAAGGATTTTATTTGTAGTGATGTAATTTGTAATTTGACTACGTATAATTCTTTCTAAAATTTTTGACAGCTCGCCCAAATTAGCTGTGGGTCTGCAATCTGACAGGGACATCGGAGGATTTACATTCAAAAGTGGGCATATAAAGGCGCGCTTCCAGGAAGATGGGAAAAAAGCATTATTCAGGCAGTGATTTACTAAGGATGTAAGAATGTAAATAATTGCGATAAGTTCGAGTGTGCCTGACGAATAGCAAAATATGAGATACCATCCGATCCTTCAGTATGTGATAATGGCGATTGATTTATTACGTATAGAGGTACTTGATCATATGTCACAGGCGAGAACTCAACCTGATCACAAGGCAGTTATATTACACTATTAAGATCATCTCGTGTGCAAGCAGAAGAAGAATTAGTTATTTCAGAAAAATAATTATTCAGTTCATTATGTGAAAAGAAATTAAGAGGCGGATTTTGGGCACGCTTAACTAGACCTAAATTTGCCGATTCCTTCCATAAGTTGCTAATGTTGCTTATACCAGACAGCTTTTCGAGGTAATAGGTATTTTTCGCTTGCCTCAAGTCACGACTTAGTTCATCTTTGAAGTGCCAGTTTATTATTAGTGCTAATAAACTACCAGTTTGCTTGGCTTTTTTATAGAGACCATTGCGTTTCCTGATACGTAATTTAAAATCTTCAGAAAACTACGGCACACGCTGCTTATTTACATGAAAAGTCTGCCTAGGTGCATGGCTATCATTAGGAAATTTATTGTTTGACTCGAATTTTGTAGCGAGCATGTCCAGAAATACTTGGTCATTGAACCGTTTAAACTTCCGTCGAGAAATAATGCTATCAACGACGGGTACTACATTGAACCGACAGTCTAGCTCAATCAAATAGTGTAGAGGAATTAATAAAATGTCATATTTTCTATACGTAAGTTGGTTTGTTGGATAATCTAAAGGGTGTCCCAACAGGAGCGCCGAATTTAATTTTAAAGAATAAACACATTTATTTTTTAATTAAGCAACCATTTTTATTTCAACATAAAGAAAAATAGTTCTGATTAACCGGGAAATACGGCATCAGGCAAATAGCCACCACGAAACCTCTGGCACAGGGTTATTCTTCTGTTGAAATTTTGAATAACGTTTCCGCATAGATATGGCTGTATTTCACCAATAATGCGCCGTATTTCCTCTTTAAGATGTTCAACTGTTTCAGGCTTATTCGCATACACCTTTTCCTTCACATAGCCCCAAAGAAAAAAGTCCATCGGTGTTAGATCGCACGATCTTGGTGGCCAATGTTGATCGCCAAATCGAGAAATGACACGGTCTGGAAACTTAGTCTGCAGTAACACCATTGTTTCACGGGCTGTGTGGCAGGTCGCACCGTCTTGTTGGAAAAACATGTCCTCTACATCAATTACATCCAATTTGGGCCACAAAAACTCGGTTAACATTTCGCTATACCGCACTCCATTAACAGTTAGCGCATTTCCAGCCGCATTTTCAAAGAAATACGGCCCAATTACTCCGCCAGCAAAAAAAGCACACCAAACAGTTACTCGCGGTGGATGCATTGGGTGTTTCAGTATCACACGAGGATTTTCAGCATCCCAAATCCGACAGTTTTGCTTATTTACGTATCCGTCGAGTTGAAAATGTGCCTCATCTGAAAAAATGATTTTCTTCGATAAAGAAATCCTAAAGAACACCCAATCAGCGAATTCACGGCGCTGCGCATGGTCCCTTGGCTTGATTTCTTGCACCAATTGAACCTTGTACGCGTGCAAATGCAGATCTTTTACCAAAATTCGTTGCATAGTGCTACTGGAAATGTTTAATTGTTGACCACGATGCCGAATGGAAGTTCCTGGATTCTCGGCCACAGGTTCCGTTACTGTAGCTATATTTTCGAGTGAACGACAAGGACGACGACGAACAATGATCTTCTGATCCATCAGCGTAAATTTGGTCTCAAATTCTGTAATTAAACGCCTCACTGTCGATTCATTTGGCGCATTATTGCGACCAAAAACTTGACGTAATTGGCCAACTGTTTTCGCAAAACCTTCACCATTTGTGTAATGTGAATTTACAATAATTAAACGTTGCTGGTTTGAATACGCTAATTAAAGGGTGGTTAAATTTTAAGGGCCGATGTTGATTTTGAATAAAACACAAATTATTTAGGAAATGATTGTCAATTCTTTTTATTATGATAATATGGTATGGTTAAATTATGTATGGAACAAAAAATCGGCCAAATGGCCGCCGCGACCTCGGCGGCACACCTCCATCCGATGGTCCAAATTTTCGATGACGCTTAGGCATAATTGAGGTTCTATGCCGTTAATGTGCCGAATTATCTCATCCTTTAGCTCTTGAATTGTTGCTGGCTTATCGACGTACACCTTTTCTTTCAAATAACCCCAAAGAAAGAAGTCCAACGGTGTCAAATCACATGATCTTGGCGGCCAATTGACATCGCCACCACGTGAGATAACACGGCCATTGAATTTGTCGCGCAAAAGAGCCATTGTTTCGTTAGCTGTGTGGCAAGTGGCACCGTCCTGTTGAAACCACATATCGCCCACATCCATATCTTCCAATTCGGGCCATAAAAAGTTCGTTATCATCTCACGATAGCGAACACCATTCACAGTAACTGCCTGACCGGCCTCATTTTGGAAAAAATACGGCAATTCTGCTTATTGACGAATCCACTGAGGTGAAAATGTGCCTCATCACTGAAGATGATTTTCTTCGAAAATTGATCATCCACTGTTGCCATTTCTTGCCACCATTCTGACCATTGACGACGTTTGGAATGGTCAAGAGGCTTTAGTTCTTGAGTCAATTGCACCTTATAAGCGTGTAAATGCAAGTCTTTATGCATAATGTTCATCAACGACGAGCGTGAGAGGTGCAATTGTTGGGCACGACGACGAGTTGAGGTGGACGGCTCTTCAGCCACACTATCGCGAACAGCAGCAATATTTTCTGCAGTACGAGCTGTACGAGCATGCACTGGTATTTTAATATCTCCTACAGACCCGGTTTACTCAAATTTTTGCACGATTTTTCCGATTGTACGCACATTTGGAAGATTAAATTGACCGAAAAAATCACGAAGTGCACGATATGCATTTTGATTTGAACGCCCATTTTCATAATAAGCCTGAATAACTTTAACGCGTTGCTCGATTGTGTATCTTTCCATGGTTCAAATTGAGTTAGTCTGAAATTGAGAAATGTCAAATGAAATGCAGAAAAAAACTTGACGTTTAGGTGTGGTTCACATTCAACATCGGCCCTTACAATTTAACCACCCTTTAGTATTACGCAAAAAAGTATATAGTTTTACGGTTGAATTTGCGATATTTTAAAATTTTGTATATTTTAAAATTTCATATATCGCGAATTCAACCGTAATACTATATACTTTTTTGTGTTATACTAATTAGCGTATTTCACAATTCGCGATATTTAAAAATAATCTTTTTGTCTAATTTCATGTATCATATTTACTGTGTACAATACATTAAAAAAAAATATATATATTGATTTATTATGTATAAAACCCTTGTCGGCTCGTTCTTTTTGTGCTGCTATTCGTAGCAGTAGCTGCTATCTCTCTACCGTTGCCTTTTGTTCTGACTTTCTCATCGTTGATTCCTTTTGTCCCGTTTTTCTTATCGAGTGTTTCTTTTTGTTCTGACTGTCTCGTGCTACATCCGTGGATATAATATTGCTGTTTAGAATTTGATGATTCGTAAAATTTGCACAGAGAGATTAATGCATAGTGAAATAAAAATATTGCTTTATTTGTGAGAAATATAAAAACTATCGTTATTTAATTTACACACGGCGTAAACACCAGCTTATACCGAGGGACCGCGCCCCATCAGCTAGTGCAGGCGCGCCGCATCTTATCAGCTCGTTAAGGCGGCGAAAATAGCTGATGCCGCGGGGTCGCCGCCGCTACCGCCGCCGCCGCCGTAACATATTTTGTAAAAAAATTCTTTAAATACATGCGCGAAATGACGGATGTCCCGTTCGAGCGTATACTTTTTTATTACTCAAAGTGGCAGACCGGGTATTCAGAGTACGGTGATAAAATCGACTTTCGCGAGGGTTTACCGTAAGCAGCAGACTACTCGAATGATACAAGACCTAAACTTGTGGTCATGGACGATCTAATGCGCGAGGCATCCAACAATACTGTGGTCGATCTTTTCACCAAGGGTAGCTATCATAAAAATCTTAGTGTTATTTTCATCACGCAGAATCTCTTCCATCAGGGTCACGGGCAACGCGATATCTCCTTAAACGCTAATTATATCGTTGTCTTAAAAAATTCGCGAGATCGCGCGCAAATTCAGCACCCAGCCCGTCAGGTATGTCCCGAGAATCCGAAATTTTTGCAGGAGGTATATTTCGATGCAACGGCTGCACCGCACGGCTATCTATTATTCAACTTGAAACAACCGACGCCTGATAATTGTCGATTTCGCGCCTGTATATTTCCCAATGACCAATACCATTACGTTTACGTGCCTCAAAAAGCAATAAAAGTTCGGGATGCGATGCGCGATGTACCAGTAATGCGCTTGTAATGGCGTTACGCGGACTTCTCGATAAAAAGCAAACAATTATATTGCAAGCGCTGTGTTATCTGCAGCAAGAGCAACGACGTGCAATTTTGCGCAAAGCAGATGTAGAGCTCGTACGCTGTATATGCGAGTGTGCTCTAAACGTTTTACAGGGAAACGTGAGTCTGAACAACGTGCAAAAGAATCATCTTCGGAGGCACGCGACAATTCTTCGACGGCTAGCCGCCAAAAGGGGAAATTGGAGCGGTAAGAGGAAGATCATCGTCGAGCACTGTGTCCGATTTTTCAAGTTGCTTCTTGTGCCTGTCTTGGCCTACACGAGCCATGGAATATGCCAGAAAGATGGTACTTATACCTCATGATAACATACATCGTCTCGCTGGACTCGCCACTACTGCTGCTACTACTACTACTCCTACTACTACTACTAGTGCAGACCCGTTGCTCTCCGTACAGACTACCGGTACGCCATTATCGCGCCTCGACTCTGAGCTGAGTGAAATTCTAAACTCTCACTCGTATAAGAGCGAGAGAGAGAAATGGATAGCGTACCAGCAGGTTTTACAGCGTTATCTTCATATGGTCGAGTACGCTAATGCAGTACCGAATATTTCATCAAAACGAAAAATAGCAGTACTCGATAGTCACGAGAATAGATCCGACGACGTTTTAATGAACAAAGTTAAATGTCGACTCAATGACACACTTATTATCGACAGCGTACAAAAAAAATTTAAATCTAAAGCAATATCGTTGCTTCGCAATTTACATCGCAGCGCCGTTGGTAAAAAAATGACATGGTATCGTAATGGTGTTGTTTCCATAGACGGTAGAAGAATTTCAAATTTCAATATCGTTGATCTTGGTAACGATGCTATGCGAGCTAGAAAACGCGAGAAACCCATCGGACGATCTCACTTTGCCAAACTCCTGCGAGCGATACAGATGCCACGCGAATTTATCGGCGATCCCGAGTTACTACACGAGCCTACACCTACATCATCCTCGACACCGCAGCGGCGTCTTATTTTACCACGCGAAAGCGATAGTAGCAGCAGCAACAGCAGCAACAGTAGCAACAACAACAACAACAACAATAACGAGGCTGAGACCGCACACTCAAATAGAGATTTAATGCTCACGGCTGAAAACGACATCATCGAGGGGCAGGAGGGGGATGAAGAAGAGGACGAACAATTGCAAAACATCGCACAAGTAGAATATCGATCCCGCGCACCGTTAGAAAAGAAAAAGAAAAAGAATCCATTTAACCGGTCATCGTTAAAATTATGAAAATTCTTCAAAAAATCTATTATGACACCGCTCATCCTGCTTCCTATGCTCGAGCAAAAAATTTGGTCCAGGTGGATCGAAGAGTAGCGCGACAATGTTTTACCATGGCTCGAGACACAGGATTCATATAACATGCATCGTCTCGTGCGACGACGATTTCCCCGTCGTACGTACAACGTGAGTAATATAGACGATGTATGGGAGGCTGATTTAGCTGATCTTCGCTCGATAGCCACGTACAACGATGCGTACGCATATCTGCTTGTTGTTATAGACGTGTTGAGCAAATACGCGTGAGTCGAGGCCTTGCGTGACAAAACGAGTGCAAATGTGGCCCGCGGTCTCACACGCATACTCGCACGCAGTAACAATCGTCGCCCGCAGCAATTGCAAACTGATCGAGGCAAAGAATTTATCGGCACTCCATTTAAGCAAATTCTCAAGAAAAAGAATATCGATTTTCGCGCTGCTCGTAACCCTGATATAAAAGCCTCGATTGCCGAACGCTTTAATTGAACAATAAAAGAGCGAATGTGGCGCTACTTTACATACACGTTAAATAAGCGTTACATCGATATTTTACAAAATTTTTTATATGCTTATGTTTGAGATTCCGTCCGATAGTGTTATTTGATAGATCTGCAATATATTGAAAATCATGAGTCTTCACTCTCGACAGGGTGATAATAAACCAGACACATAGATGGTAATTTGAGAAAGCAGTTTGCTGGATAATCAGCTGGCGCACGGCGATCGATATTCGTCGTGCGCCTACCTGTTGCGGTGCTCTAGCACACGTCGTTCGGTTGAGCCGAAGATAGCCGAGGCAGGGCTTCGCGAAGCCGAGGATGTGCCTCGTTGGCATGCCGCGTCGAGCAAGAGGATGTCTCTCTCGCTTGACTTCGGTTTCGCTCACCGGCTATCTCGCTCAACTGACTTCAGCGCCCAACGACGCTTTCGTACTCGCAGCCATGTTGAAAATTTAGACACTTTCGCAACAACATCGAGGAACAGCACACACGGAACTTTCTTGGACTTTTCTGGTTGGCTTCTGACTCTGGATTCATTCATCACTCTCAACAGGACTTAAAATAAGGTACGAGTACGTTGTTATAATTTACCGTAAATTCAATGGCAACGAGGAGTTGGATGCTCATCGGTACATCAACATTTGCGGTCTCACTTTTTGGCGGCATTGCAGCACATGTCCCGCCACGTTTTTCTCAACATAATTTGCCGGTATAATTAATATAATTATGCAGGTGTACTATATTCACTGTACTGTTCCCCAGGACATCTGCTGGAAGAGTACAGCGACTATACACTGCTCATTTTGTGCATCCTCATTATGTGTTGTATTGTGCTACGCAGTGCTGCCTGCGTAGCTAGTCTCATGCGTGTAGAGCACTCAAGCAATTTCGATTGCAAGTGCTCTTATTTGTTCACTGCAACCTCTCTGCATTAAGCTGCTGAGAGCTTGCTGTGAATTGTAATACCACCTTACGCACTCATATCTCACTGCGTTGCACGCTTCGCAGCACTGGCTGCGGTGCGCACATCACTCTCAGTACATATAGCACACAATTAATATAATTGTGTGCTGGTTCTCAGTCCATATCATCAAATTCAGCTTACCTAATTAAATTCAGTTTTTTATTCTGAATTTTGGTGCATTTATTATTTATATTATTTTGTATTTTTCTAAATTTAGTATATTCTGTGTTTCTTTCTCATATTTAACCAAGTGTTTTAAATTGCATTATTACATTGTTTGTGTGGAAGGATAATAAACCACTTTCACAAATGTCATCTATGAGTCTGGTTTTATTTTCACCCTGTCTTGAGTGAAGTCTCATAACTTCCAACATATTCACAGATCTGTCAAATACCATCATCGGACGGATTCTCAAACACAGTTTATTATGCCTTCCGCATTTCACACAACATAATATGATTTGGAAAAAGATAGAAGTAAAGAATAAGTGCAAACTAGGTTAAATTTAGAAAAAATACAAAGTTGATATAACAATAAATTAACCAAAATGAGAATTAAAACTGTATATAAATCAGTTAGTTGATTTTGATTTATGAGCTGAGAACCAGAACATAATTATATAAATTGTGCGCTGTGAGCACTGAGAGCGGTGCGTGTGCAGCTGTCAGTGCTGCGTAGCACGCCACGCTAAGAGAAATATGAGTTCATAAGATGTGTGAATTATTCACTGCAAGCTCTCAGTAGATTTATTGAAGAGAAGTTGCAGTGAATAGATGAGAGCACTTGCAATTGAAATTGCTTGAGTGCTCTACACGCATGAGACTAGCTACGCAGGCAGCACTGCGTAGCACAATACAACACATAATGAGGATGCACAAAATGAGCAGTGTATAGTCGCTGTACTCTTCCAGCAGATGTCCTGGGGAAAAGTACAGTGAATATAGTACACCTGCATAATTATATTAATTATACCGGCAAATTATGTTGAGAAAAACGTGGCGGGACATGTGCTGCAATGCCGCCAAAAAGTGAGACCGCAAATGTTGATGTACCGATGAGCATCCAACTCCTCATTGCCATTGAATTTATGGTAAATTATAACAATGTACTCATACCTGATTTTGAGTCCTGTTGAGAGCTAGTGATGAGAAAATCCAGAGATAAAGCCAACGAGAAAAGTCCAAAAAGTGCGCTGCGTGTGCTGTTCCTCGATGCTGTGCGAAAGTGTCTAAATTTTCAACATGGCTGGGAGTATGAAAGCGTCGTTGGGCGCTGAAGTCAGTTGAGCGAGATAGCCAGTGAGCGAAACCGAAGTCAAGCGAGAGAAACATCCTCTCGCTCGACGCGGCATGCCAACGAGGCACATCCTCGGCTTCGCGAAGCTCTGCCTCGGCTATCTTCGGCTCAACCGAACGACGTGTGCTAGAGCACCGCAACAGGTAGGCGCACGACGAATATCGATCGCCGTGCGCTAGCTGATTATCCAACAGCTCATAATCACACTAGACACAGCAGAACGCGTATTCCCCCGAGCGAAGAAACTCTCGAAAACGCCTCTATAGTCCGAGACAATTTAGCAAGGCATTACGAGCGTAATTGCAGAAAAATTAAAAAGCCTAAATACAGCGTCGGTGACTTGGGACGTATCAGTACAGCTAAAGCAGCTTTCGTGAAAGGATATGAGCGTGGTTGGAGTAACGAATTATTCAAGATTCAACGAATATCAGTGAATCGAGAACCAATCGTGTATATTTTACACGATCTGAATAACGAGACTATCGACGGTATTTTTTACGAGGCAGAATTATCGTGAGTACGAGTACCTCCGTCATCTGAGAAGACGAAAGAGAAGAAGAAGAGGACAAAGAGGAAGAGCGCACGGAATCACCGTGCCTGATAAATATGAGCTCCAAGGAAAGATGCTATTCGCGAGAGAGCGAGAGAATCAGGCAGTAATCGCAAACGCAAAGCCTCTAAAAAAATTGACACTCTCATGCGGGGGTCTGGTTATAAAAAGCGCATAATTTCGCGAAATCCTCATTCATCGGACGAACGTAAACCACGACGTATCTCCCGTAAAAGAAAAAGTGTAATAAAGAGAAAAGTAATAAAAAAGAAGAAGAATAATAAGAACAATAAGAAGAAGAAGAAGACTCGTCAACGGACAGTTGCAGATATTTTTGGATAGCTGAAACAAGATGGCTTTTTTACATGCGCATTCGTGCGAGTGTCTTAAATCGGAACTTGAATTATTTTCACTCCCACCGACGCAAACTACTATCGAAGGCTCCAGTTGGGTGTATTACAAACCAATATCTTCGCTAACAGATGATTCACTGATTGAATTTGTTATTCCTGGACAGGGTGATGAGTATATCGATCTCGCGCATACTATGCTTAGTCTGAGAGCGAAAATAACATCTCCTACTGCGGAAAATGCCGCGGGTACAGCATCGAAAGTAAGTGCCGGCCCTGTAAACAATCTCTTGCATTCTATGTTTAATCAGGTGGATGTATACCTGAAGCAAAAATTAGTTTCACCTCCAAATAATGCCTACGCTTATCGAGCGTACATAGAAACACTTTTGAATTACGGTTCAGCAGCAAAAAATTCGCATCTCACGAGTGTTTTCTGGTACGACGATACCCCTGGAAAAATGGATGATATAACATCGGCAAATACGGGTCTTGTGAAGAGGAAACAATTTTTAAATGTCGAAAAAACTGTAGACTTGCTCGGTCGTCTGCATTGCGATATATTCAATCAGGAGCGGTTCCTATTAAACGGCGTCGAGATGCGACTACGGTTGGTGCGGTCTAGAGATTCATTTTGTCTTGTGGGGGATACAAAGAATGGTCAATGCGGCTTAAAGATTTTCGAGGCATCGCTTCTCGTTCGTAGAACAAAAATAGCTCCTGGTGTGCTGCTCTCGCATGCTAGAACTCTGGCAAAATCTACGGCTAAATATCCTCTTACGAGAGTCGAGGTAAAAGCCGTTTCAATACACTCTGGTGTTCATGGAGAGACTATCGATAATATCGTGTTAGGTCAATTGCCGAAGCGTATAATTATCGGTTTTGTCGATAACAAAGCGTTTAACGGCGCCTTCAGTATGAATCCATTCAATTTCCAAAATTACAAGATAAATTATCTCTCGTTGTATGTAGATGGTGCTCAAATACCTTCGAAACCGTTACAACCTGATTTCACGAAAAATCATCTATATGTGAATGCTTTTCAAACGTTGTTTTCGGGAACTGGAATACATTTCTTGAACGAGGGTAATTCGATCGATCGCGATAATTATCGCGATGGAAACTGTCTGTTTACTTTTGATTTGATACCCGATCTTTTGGCGAACAGCAATACACATTGGAATTTAATAGAGCACGGTAGTGTAAGAATAGAGGTACGATTTAAGGATGCGCTTGCTTCAACGATAAATTGTGTAGTCTACGCGGAATATGATAATGTCCTTGAAATTGATGCCTCCCGGCAAGTAATGATGGATTTTACCGGATAAGCGAAAAATGTGCTGATGTCGGCATAAAATTATTTCGTGTTAAGAGACGTAGAAGCGTGTCTGTGAGTAACTAATAAGTCGAACTCTAGCATCTGTACGGATTAGACGTGAAAATGGATATTTTCGTGGATATACAGGGAATGCGTGGTAAAGACTCGGAATTTGTTCCGAACGAAATTGCCGTGATAGCAGTGGATATACCGTACTCTGCTCATTGGATCGTCGCACCGCCGTGTCACTTTGCCGAATTACCACAGCATTCGAGAAGCCAGAATAATTTTCTCTCGAAATATTTTCACGGTCTGGAATGGTACGAGGGCGAGGTGAGCTGTAAACAGGCATACGCTAACTTGCGTGAAATTTCGCGAAAATCAAGACGTATCTATACTCGCGGTAACGAGAAGACTATACTTCTTTGCGATATCACGAGTCGTGAAATTTCCAACCTAGAGGATGAGGAGGGCGCCCCATCGTACACATTTATACCGAAATCTTTGCGAAAATGCTTCAGACACGCTATGATGAACGATACAGCGTCTTCGCATTGTGCAATGCGCCAGGCTTTCCAAATAAAAAATTGGCTTCGCGAGCACCCGTTTAAAGGAGAATCATACATGGATGTTTGATCAGCAGACGAAGAGGAAGAGAATAAGAAAGATGAGAAATCTTCATCATGTAGTCGTGACACGATCGACGATGCTGTGAAATAAATTTTGCATATATATACGTCTTTCAAAGTGTATCGGTCATCATTTAATCATTGACTATGTGTTCAGCATGAACACTAGACAAATCTCAGAGTCTGCAGTATCGACCACTTTCAACCGTTGGCGTATACCCGGCTGACAGAATTCCTCGTGTATAGTCGTTACCTGCTGAACTCGTAGTTAACACGGATAACCACGACGGACCTGGAGAGCATTGGATCGCCATGTACGTTAACCATCATGGAAAAGGAATGTACTTTGATAGCTACGGGCTACCACCAGTTATACCGCAACATCTCGCACGACTACGAAGAAACTGCAAGTCCTATCGGTACGGCCTCAAGCAGCTACAGAGTAATACGTCGGATGTGTGTGGACAATTTTGCATCGTATTCCTACATCTTATGTTGCGCGGCTTCACCATGTCGCGATTTAATAATCTCTTTAGCGATAATGTAATGAAAAACGACAGATTAGTGCGTGAATATTACAATGCTTTTGCCTCTCGACGATCAGGCAGTGATAAAAATAAATTTAACGGCAGAGGAGTCTCCGAGCGAAGATTACAATCGGTAAAACTGCTCTCGCTGCATTCAGAGCGCTGGACACCTTAGTTATGATTTAGAGGGCGGTTTGCTATCTTCAAACCCCGTGTTACCAACCAGCAGCATCCTGAGCATTCAGTCTGTCTTCAACTTCGTGATCGCGCAGTCAAAAATGTATTTTTCGCAATGTATCCTCGTTACGACGCTAGTGGGTTTTCGGAGTCCTCAGTGCCGAAATAGACATCGGGTACGATGGCGGCGACGTGGACGAGGGCTTCGAGAACCCCGAGCTTTCTGAAGCAGACGATGCTCGGTTATGAAAGTGTCGACGCGCGCGCAAGCGTATGTGTGTGTTTGTGTGAGTGAGATAGTGAGAGACAGGAGTTTACAATCGCCGTCGAAGGAAGGTGGACGTCAACAACAACAGAGGTAAGTACCTAATTTTTTTCCTTTTTTCAAGTATGTGTACACCTTTGCTTCATCCTGCTCTTATCTCTAGTCTTTCTTTCTTTCACCAGAGTACCCACACCACCTCACTTTACCATCTCCACATTACCGATACTGGTTAAGCAGAGTGGGTAGCGCGACGGTAGACAAGTAGGGTGGTGGGGGTAGCCACGTGGTGGGGGAAGGAGTGGGGATAGGAGTGGGATGGAGCAAAGGTGTACACATACTACTATCGTTTACCTTCTCTATTATTACGAATGATTCTATATGCATCCATATGTATTAGTGTGTCAGGTACCGTAGAATGAAACCATGCTTCTGCCATTGAAATTAAGAGATACGCATGAGAAGAAGTATGGGCTCTTATTAAGTCTGTATGATGCAATAACGACGTGGCATTAATTTGCGCTATTTTTAGATGAGTTAGTGAAGCTCCTTGCATATTGGAATTAGTGGACGTGTTGACAGTACAACCGACATCGACGATTTCTGGTTGAAGCCAAACCAGCCGATTGTCTGATCAGCTTTGCGGACATATATGGTACCAGATTTCATCCAGACGTATTTAAAGCCCGACGTGGCGGCCTTTGCTTTCGTTAGAGAAAGCAGGTTATCAATTTAAGGTTGTGAGAATTCGCTGATCCTTGTGCTTCCACGTTTGTCAATAGCGAAAACCTGGCTGACCGTCAAGTCTCTTTTCTAGCGTTTCTTGCGAATAATGTGATCTCGCATCATCGAATATTTAAGCGTGATAATCAGCAATTTAGGGGCACTAGTGGCAGCGAGAAACATTCCAGGATGCACACCTACGGCATCAGTTGTCTTGCTCGGCAAGTTTCTAATCTCAGGGATATCATTAAGTAACTCAGGGATGCCGAGAGCTGCAAAGAACTTTTCACCCATAGTAACTGGTGAGTCAGCAATGGTCACAGGAATACCTGTTATTGTGACTTCAGCAGCCACGCGATACGATTCAGCTTGTTCCAAGTGTCTTGAGATCAGCGAAATTTGCGATTTAAGTGCAAGGATTTGCTCATGAATCTCATCAATTACGCTCTTGGAGGTGACATTGGTGGCCTCGAGGAACGTAACGCAGCCTAACGGCGCCTTTTGAGTGCCAGCAAGCTGTGAGACATCGTTGCGAAGTTCTGTAACGTTACTTTCAACGCCTAAAATCGAGCTCTGAATATTCTGCAGCGTGGTGCTTGTATTAGAAAAGTAATAGTTGGACTCGGCATTTATCAACTGTAGTTGATACATCAGATCTTCCAAAGTCACCGATTTTGGAAGCATTTTTGGAATTGTTGGAACCGACGCATCTTCCAAAGAGTGGTTAGCTGATGGTGGAGTATGTACTACGAGAGATGACTTATGCATTGCGCAAGTGTCACAGCGAAGTTCGTTTCGGTCTTCCGTTATGTTGAAGGCGTAATTATCAGCAGCACACGCTGCATGGAAAGTCAGTCCACAATCACCTGTGCATGTGACAGTTTTACAAGCTCGGGTAGTCCGAGAACACAGTTTACAGCAAGATGACTGCATTTGAGCCGATAGAAGAGACCAAAAAGAATATGCCTAAATTTTTAACGTATCTTAAATAAATGCTTTTAGCGCCCAATGTCCAGAGTATAACCAGAGTATAATAATTCTCATGTACATACAGCTGATATTATAAAAGTTTGATGTTTACGTCCACCGGCAGGCATATGACGACGTTGTAGACGAACGGCGATGAATGACGACAAGCAAGAGACAGAATGTTCAGTGGGTCAGTGAACTTCTGTAATCATAAACACAGCTGGTAAGAATGCACACTCGTACACTTTCAATACCGTCACTCAAAGACGTTGGCCAGCAAATGTCAGTTTTGCACGTATATGACGATTAATGTGATAGCCAGTACTCTCACTGCAACAGTTATCAAAGTTTTATTTCAAAGTAAAAAATGTAATAAAACACTGGTATTATTACTACACTTGAATAATCATATAGCACACGATGGACTAGAACATGCTCCATAGAATAGTACTATTTTTCACAATTTTAGGGCATTTATTTCAACTGTATAAACGAAAGAAGACACAACCGAAATTAAACACGACTTTCCGATATTTGATGAAGAGAGAGCTGACAGATGAGTGAGAGCTTCTCGTACACTGCCCTTGACCCCAGTCAGATGATCAAGACCGTCCGGTGGTTGACGAAAATAAAAATCGGTCTCCCGTCCCTGCATCCTGAAGCGTGGAAAATATCGCTTCTTCTCATTGTGTATACCAAAATGTTCACCAGGGGGAAAATTATCGCCGCCCTGTTTCGCAGTCCTTCCGCTGTCAGTCTACCCACCAGCAAGCATAAATAAAAAATGTACTAGCATTTTTTATTTTTCTTTGCTGCTAGATATATACTATGTATATAAATTGTGTAGTGTATGAATTACGAAATCGCGTCTGAGTTACTGCGGCTGCTACTACTGTAACAAGACATTCATGGTCAGGGTGGTTAAACGCTCATTGATTAGAAAATTAATAGATTTTATATTGAAGCGCAAGCCGTCGTTATGTTCGCGATGGCGGAGAAGACATTTTAAGAACACACTATATTATCTTCCGACGCAAGCGATTGTTCATAAGATTCGCGGTTTGCTGTGTGAGTGTCATCAGCGCAAATTCGTTGACGCGTATAATATTGATTTATTGAGAATGTTTGATAATCAAATAATTATTTATTCGGTCGTCCGTGTTATTCACCGACGCTGGTGGCTATATTAACCTGCTATACAGCCCATACTCAGTGAAAGACCTAAGTAATATACCGTGTTATTTACTTTTTTTTTTATTCATTTATTTTACAAGATTTTTATATAGCTTGACGATATGAAGAACGAGAAACGGGACCTGAGTCCTATGATTTCAATGAGGAGGCTATAACCGATTTAGGTGATCATGGCAGGGATAACGATGGTGACAGCGCTGCAAGGAATCGTTGAATAAATTTGACTCAGGCGTCCTGCGGATATAAGCCAACAAATGTTTCTTCCATGGTCGGTCCCACGGAAGAACCAGATAAGGCCGTCACAGTTCCGTCGCGACAATCCAGTTCAACCGACGATACCGATAGCAATCCGGACGAGGAGAAAGGAGAAAGAAGAAGAAGAAGAAGAAAAAGAAGAAGTCGAAAATCGGTCGGAGGAGGAGGAGGAGAAGGTGGAAATTAACGTCGAACGAGAGGAAAATAAGGAGGAGATGGAGGAGGAGGAGGAAGAGGACCCGATAGGTTCGGGTAAGTCTTTAATGACACAACTACGATAGCAAAAATAAAAAGAATTACAGGGGATAATAAGAGTATAAATAAAAAAATAGCGTACGAGTCGGACCCGAATGTTTGTCGCTTTGCACGATTCACTGCATCGAAACCACTTATAATCGAGTCGGCTTACGGAATGCGTCGGTGGTTCCCGGGAGCAGTCGAGGGTCGAGGTGTAGAAGCAAATATAAGTCCGTAAGTCATACTGTTTGAGAATCCCGTCCGATGTAGTTTGACAGAATGAACCTGCGAATATATTGGAAAAATATGAGACTTCACTCACGACAGGGTGATAAATAAACCAGACACAATTGTTGTTATCTTGAGAAAGTGGTTTATTCCACCTTCCTTCAGCTCGGATACAAAATAGAGTTTTGTATATAATTTGGAAAAATATAACGTGAACAACAAATGCAAAAATCGGTTAAATTTGGGAAGAATAAAAATTATATAAATAAATACACCAAAAAAACAGAGAATTGACAAATATAAATAAACAAACTGAATTGAATTCTGTATGAAGCTTGAGCAGCACACAATTGTATTACTTGTGTGCTGGGTGTGCGCGAGCAGTGTACGTGCTGCAGCCAGTGCTGCGGAGCATGTCACGCTATAAGATAAATGAGTGCGTAAAATGTGTCAATTATTCACTGCGAACTCTCAGTAGATTTATCTGAGAAAAGTCACAGTCAATAGATGAGAGCACTTGCAGTTTGATTGCTTAAGAGCTGAGAATAGAGCATGAGAACAGTGACGCAGTCAGCACTGCGTGACACAATACAAACATAGACTGCGGATGCACAAATGAGCAGAGTATAGTCACTGTATTTTCCCAGCAGATTCTCTGGGGGAAATTACAGTGAATATAAAGCACATGCATAATTATATTAATTAAGCCGGCAAGATAAAGTGAGGAAAACGTGGTGCAGCCCATGCTGCAGCGCACGCCACAAATTGAGACAATGATGTTGCTGTACCGCTTATTTTATTCTCCTCACCACCAGTGAATTGCACTGAATTATGACGATGTACGTTTACCTTGAGTTTTGAGTCCTGATAAGCACAAAAAGTTGAGCGAGTCCAGTGAATGCAGTGAAGAAAAGTCCGAGAGTTCCGAAATGCGTGCGCTGTTCCCGTGGTTGTTCCAAAAAAGTGTCAAAATTTCCAACATGGCTGCGGGATACGAAAGCGTCGTTGGGCGCTGAAGTCAATTGAGAGAGATAGCCGGTCAGCGAAGCCGAAGTCAAGCGAGAGAGACATCCTCTCGCTCAACGCGGCGTGCCTACGAGGCACAGCCTCGGCTCCGCGAAGCCCTGCCTCGGCTATCTCCGGCCCAACCGAACGCAGCGTGCTAGAGCACAGCAACATGTAGGCGCACGACGAATATCGATCGCCATGCGTCAGCTGATTATCCAACACATACACTATACAATTTATATACATGGTATATGTCTAGCAGCAAAAAGAAAATGAAAAATTCCAATATATTACCAAATTATGCTTGCAGGTGGGCAGACTGGCGGCGTAAGGACTGCAAAACAGGAAGGCGATAATTTACCCCCTGGTGAATGCTTCGGTATACACAATGAGAAGAGGTGATATTTTCCACGCTTTAGGATGCGGAGACGAGAGACAGATTTTTATTTTCGTCAACCACCGGACGGTATTGATCATCTGACTCGGCTCGAGGGCAGTCTACGAGATGCAGTCACTCATCTTATGGAATCGTGCGAGGAACGTGATTATGTGGGTATGACTCTGAGCGTACCGCATTCCGCACAAGGACCTGTATGGTTATCATTTCGACCAGCACATGAAATCGTTCCTGACGATATATGGCAATTAATAATAAATAGGGTAGATTAGAGCGCGCGTGATTTTCGCATAGACGACCTGTAAAATGACTACGTGTATAATACAAGGCATCGAACACGCTGATGGGGTACCGGGCTTACGCGGAAGTCTATGGGAAAGAAGACAATTTTACACATACGTAATGGTGATAATTTATGTTGGTAACGTTCCTTTGTCACAGCATTAGCGCACGCCATGTACAGCAGCGATAGAGTTCGCCCGTAATGCAGGGGTACGGACGCCGTTTAGAAGATGCGGGGTGCGCGAGATTCAACTTTCTCAGGAATATTTGGTGCACGGGTATAGCAATCGTTGTTCATGAATTTTTCATCTTCGGAAAATGCGCTTCCGTTCTGTAGTTCAAGCGAAAATCGGTACGATCGGCAATAGGTACAATTAATCACACTTTTTATTCTCTATTACGAGCGTTACAACCACTACCAATTAGTACTAAATCTCGCTGGTGCGCTAGGTAGTTATGGATTCTGCACACAGTGTAATTTTAGGTAAATGCTCAAGCATCACTCTAGCTATCAACGTGTTCGGTGTAAATTCACTTATTGCAACGGTAATAGAGACTCTCAGCTTGAGTATTTCGCAGACTGTAATCGCTCGTTCCTTGGTGTTTTTTGCCTAGCTCATCACAAGGGTGAGGGCTCCGCGGATATTTCGTCTCGTAAACGTATACGGTACAGTGCTTGTAAAGCATAGAAAGTGTATAGAGACAACTCGCTTATGATTAAAACCACGGATAAACGATGCATGTATGCGGTATATCGTTTTGTATTGCATGCAGACAAACCCAATTAACTACTCATGCGTGTTTTATAGCACCTCTTAGGAAACCAGAGGCGCTAAAGAGAAAAGACAAGCCTTCGACGAGATTTTTGTTTCATGATTTTGAGACACAGCAATACGAACAATTACACGATGATACATCGAGTCGGAATCACGAGCCGAATTTATGTGTTTAACAATGAGTATGCATGACATGTCTCGATATCACAAGAATCGAGGTTGATTGTACTAACTGTGGTAAACGCGAATTCGTGTTTGTCGAAAATCCTGTTAGGGAATTCCTGAAATTGGCATTATCGCAAGTATTTTAAAAGAAAATCTGTATTGCTCATAATGCAAGAGGTTTCGACGCGCAGTTTATTCCACGGTATCTAGTTGGAGTGCAAAACTACAGCTGCCTTCTCTGATTATGAACGGTACGAAGATTGTCTCGATGATGATTGGAAATAACATTGTTCTCGATAGTCTAAACTATTTAACCATGGCTCTTAGCGATTTACCTAAGGCTTTCTATTTCGCGGATGAGGTAGCGAAAAATAAATTTCCCCATTTATTCAACACATCGGAATGTCGGAATTATACAGGTCCTCTACCGGCTCTATATTTTTAATCATCCGACACAATGTTCTCAGAGGATGGCGAGAGATTTAAAAAATGGTATGAGGAAGAATTGAATCGCGTTGATTTTGAATTTGATTGCAGTGTTACCACCTAGAGGTGCGCGAATAAAATTTGGCAATACAATGGGCATGTCAGATCGAAATAGTACGTTCATCTATTTCTGGGCGAGTCAGACTCCAAGCGAGATATGGGAATGCGATTTTGACAAATTACTCGAGAAAAACGAGGAAATGTTGTTATACGTGAACAACCACTCCATGGTCGAGCAGACGCCTTTCGGACAATGCGACGCATTCTTTGACGGTCAAACTGGAAATTTTGTGAGTCTGTACGACGTCGCGGTTGGGAAGCAGATACGTATTGTGAATGTGTGCTCGTTGTATCCATGGGTGTGTAAGAATGGAAAATATCTCGTTGGAGATCCGAAATTGTATGTACGGGATGAGTGTCGAGAGCTCGTAGGGCTTGAACACGTTTTAAGTGCCGTCGAGAGTCTCGTGAAGTGTGTCGTAGTAGCACGCGCGATTTGTATCTGCCCGTACTGCCTGTTCGTATGCATGGGAAACTACTATTCCGTTTGTATAGAACATGCTGTACAGATATAGACATATCCGCGGATTGCACGTACAATGGCGTGACTGAGCGAGCGTTAGACAGCACGTGGGTCGTGGACAAGCTGAGAACAGCCGTCTCGTTTGGATATAAGGTGATGCGTATCGATGAAATTCGGCAATACATTGTTACATAGTATGGATCTACAAGGCGTCGTGGCGGTCATTTTCCCGAGTACATCGACTCATTTCTAAAAATAAAACAGGAGGCGAGCGGACCGTCAGCGAAGTGTAACGATGACGGGGAAACAATAGAATGTTTCATTGCGTTGTACGAGGAGTCTGAGTATACCAGGTCTATAAATATGAAACCGGAATTTTTGTATAGAAAATACACAGTTATTGTATTAGGTGTACAAATAAGTTTCCGACGTTTGACAAAAGATGGCGCCACCAGTAAGTTATTGTTATTATTGTCAGATGTAAACGTCATTATCGTAAGGTTGGATATCAGGCAACAACATAACCTTAAAATATTAGTGATTTTTCATCAGTATAATATATTATTTTGTGTGCGAAAATGTCGAGTTTCGAGCCGAATAAGCGTCATTTGCGGGAACTTTTGATTTACTTCTTCAATTTGAAGAAATCTGCAGCTGAGGCGTATCGATTGCTTGTAGAAGCATATGGTGAGGCTACCTTAAGTGAGAGAAGTTATCGTGAGTGGTTTGAAAAGTTTAAGAACGGTGAATTTGACATCGAAGACAAAGAACGTAGCGGAAAGCCGAAAGTGTACGAAGACGCGGAATTGGAAGCATTATTGGATCAAGATTCGTGCCAAACGCGAGAAAAACTTGCAGTTACGTTAGGAGTGATTCAACAAGCAATTTCACATCAATTGAAATCATTGGGAATGATTCAAAAACAAGGAATTGGGTTCCATATTTGATTTGGATTTTTCACATGTGAAATGCTATTTGCCTGGTATAAACGAAAGGGTTTTCTGCACCGTATAGACACTGGTGATGGAAAATGGATCCACTATGATAATCCAAAAAGGAAGAAATCATGGGGACAACCTGGCCATGCTTCAACATCTACAGCTAAGCCAAATATTCATGGAAAAAAACTCTTGTTGTCTATTTGGTGGGATCAGCTTGGTGTCGTGTATTATGAGTTGCTCAAACTGAACGAAACCATTACTGGAGCTGTCTACCGAACACAATTGATGAGATTGAGTCGAGCACTCAAGGAAAAGCGAGCCCACTACTACTCCAGACATGACAAAGTTATTCTCCTGCATGGTAATGCTCGTCCACATGTTGCGGCGCTGGTCAAGACCTATTTGGAAACACTCAGTTGGGAAGTTTTACTCCTCCCGCCGTATTCACTAGACATTGCTCCTTCTGATTTCCACTTGTTTCGGTCGATGGCCCATGATCTATGTGAGCAACACTTCACATCATATGAAGGTACCAAAAATTGGGTCGATTCGTGGATAACCTTAAAAGATGAAGCATTCTTCCGACGCGGTATCCGTATGCTACCAGAAAGATAGGAAAAAGTACTGGCAAGCGATGGACAATACTTCGGATAAAACATTAGGTACCGTTCTTTCACAATAAATTCCCAATTTTTCATTAAAAATGGCGGAAACTTATTTGTACACCTAATATGAAAATGATAAAAAATATTTTATTCGAAGTATTGCCCATCGCTAGCTGTACATTTTTCCCACCTGTCTGACAATTTGTGGATGCCACGCCAAAAAAAACTGTTGCTCTTTTGAGGCAAACCAGTCATTGAGCGATTTTCGAACATTTTCGTAAGAAGTAAAGCGCTGCTCAGCAAGTGCGTGTCCCATCGATGCAAATAAGTGGTAATCGGACGGAGCCAAGTCTGGTGAGTAAGGCGCATGCGAAAGTATTTCCCAACTAAACGCCTCAATCGTTTCCCTCACCAGTTTTGCTGTGTGTGATGGTGCATTATCATGAAGCAAAATCACTTTGTGTTGCTTTTTTTGATATTCTGGTCGTTTTTTACGCAAAGCTTGATTCAAATCGATCATTTGTTGTTGGTAGCGTTCAGTATTAACGGTTTCGCCAGGTTTTAGCAGCTCATAATAGATCACAACCTTCTGATGCCACCAAACACAGAGTATTGTCTTCCGTCCATAGCGATTTGGCCTTGCAGTCGATGTCGATGGTTCGCCTGGAGTTACCCATGATTTTACGCTTAGGATTCTCAAAATATATCCACTTTTCATCGCCGATTCGATGCGATTCTGCAGCAGTTTTCTTCAATTGGTAACAGAAAATCAATGCTGTCCGCAAATCGTAGTTTCCAGGCACAAAATTGGACATGTTTAACGCTATTACAAACTATGCTGTTGTATGAAAATTGTATTATTGTGAGTTGAAAATCTTTGTCGGAGATGTCAACAAGGAAATGGCGCCAATGGCGCGGTTTGACGGTAACTACATTTACAGCTAGGGCCATCTATGGACAAATTCCGATTTCATATTTATAGATCTGGTATACATATCAAGTGAAATGTATACTCTGCAGTCAAATCCTGGCTTACGATCGCTCGCAAGATTGGCTCTCAATTTGTTCTGGGGAATGGCTGATCACAGCGAGAATCTCTCAAAAATTTACTAACGAGTCCGGAGTTTGAGGTGACGGATATGTCACCGGTTAACCATAAGATCATAGTGTGAACTTTGTAAGCAACCGCTATGCCATTCAACCATCCCCGTCATCAAACACCGTGATTGCAGCATACACTTTCGTGGACTAAATACCCTAAGCTAAAGTATTAACTACCGTGCTGATTGCTGCATGGCACTAGAGAGTGGTGTCTCAAACGGTGTCTTCGGGATAACAGGCCGCCTTCCGGAGTATTATAGGCCTTACCTCTGCATGCGGGGTAGACTGTTTTTTCCCTAGCTTCTCGTGGGAACAAAAAATGAGTATTCGATCTAAAAAAACAGAGTGAGGAAATGGCAGAGGCCAGGCAAACGGCGAGAAATGTAGATGACGGTATGTTCACTGCGGTAAAACTCCGCATCCGTGAGAAGAAACTGTCCGAAGAACTGGAGGCAGAATCCAGCAAGGAAGAGGCGGACTTGCAGGAGATCAGGGAGGGTTTCGCACAAATGCTCGAATACTGCAACAACATGAAGAACACCCCGATGAAGATCAGGGTGGGAGTCGACGTTGCGTACCAAGCGTTAAAGCGATCAGCACGAAGCAGAGAGGCCTGGAAAGAAAAACTTCAAATCCTCCTAGCAGAGGCAAAGAAGTAATTTCCTATGAAAACACCGAAGAGGCAAGGCATGTAAACACTAAGCCCTCAGGAAGTCAAAGTCCCGGAAACGACTAAAAAAAACCTCGAGATGATGAAGAGGGTTTCATCATAGTGCAAAAGCGGTAGAAAGGGAAGAAAACGAAAATAACGGAGTCAGTCCAAACGAAAGAAGAAGAGAAGATAGCTAAAAAATACAGCTCCGAAAAGAAGAGACCGCAAAGCGGCGGTTGTAATTAAACCTGCTGAAGGCAAAAAATATGCCGATGTATTGAAAGACAGGTGTCAACCGTAAAGAAATTGGTGTCCAGATCAAAGGGATCAGGCAAACCAAGGCAGGCAACGTGCTCGTGGAGCTTGGGGCCACATCAGAGGAGAGGGTAAGATTTGGGGAGGCGCTCCAGAAAGCCATTGGCAATGAAGGAAACGTCAGGCACCTCATGACCCGCGCAATAGTTGAGATTCGCAATATTGATGAGATCACGGAGAAGGAAGAAGTTCGGTTTGCCCTCCAGGATTGCCTACGGGAAGACAGTCATGGAGAAGCAAGGATATTCCGCACTAAGACGGTCACACGAGCAACCAAAATGGCTATAGTAGAAATAAATGCACCTGCGGCTGCAGAGCTAATTAGGGCGGCACATTTTAAGATCGGCTGGGTAAACTTCTGCATTAGGGAGAAGGTTCTGATCACCAGATGCTACTGGTGCCACGGCTTCGGCCACCATGCCACCGACTGCAAGGGTCCGACGAACGAGCTTGTGCTAGAGATGCGCTAGCTCTGATCACAAGGCTGCGGCTTGTGCCGTCAAGCCACACTGCTCCGTGTGTGCGGACATCGTCAGTGAACCGAAAACCGACCACGTTCCGGGGACCTGCAGGTGTGCGGCAGGACTTGCTACGTCGGCGGATCTGCTGTTCATCTGTAAGCAGCACTCAAATCCCTCGGATCCAAGATGGCTTACCGATGAAACGGGAACGTTGGCGACATGGCTTAGCAGTGCGGCAAAATTTCCCATAACCGACGACTTCGTGTGATTCATAAGCAATAATGTGACATACATCAGCTGCTACCTCTCGCCGAATGGGGGGATCGGGATGTGCTGGCAAAGGCTGGAAGCACTCGAGGACACGATCCAAAACCTCAGGGATGAGGTGGTGGTGGCTGGTGACTTTAACGCCAAATCCCCGGAGTGGCGCATAGCATAGGCCGATGCGCGGGGCAACGAGGTGGCTAAGACGACCGCTAGGCTGGACTTGACGGTGTTGAACAATGGGACGAAGACCACCTTTAGGAGACCAAGGTGCAGGGAAAGCATCCTTGACTTGACACTGGCCACATGTAGAAGGACAGGACCCAAAGAGCACGAATAAAGGACGACCCAAGCCAGCAGATCGTAGCCTATAAAGCAGCAAGGAAGGAGCTCACCAGCGCCATTAAGGCTGGCAAGGCCCGATGCTGGAGGGAGCTGTGCACGGAGGTCAACCAGGACACCTGGGGTCAGGGTTATCAAATTGTCACGCAAAAGCTAGGCAAAAAGGCACCGAAAGGACCGAAGGAGCGGAAAGAAATGGAGCGTATAGTGGACGTTCTCTTCCCGCAACACCCGCCGATGGTGAGGAGGGCGTTTCCGCAAGAAGAGGAGGTACCTGCTTTTAGCGTGGCGGAGCTGCGCGATTCTGCAATGTCCATAGCGAATCGCAAAGCACCTGACCCCGATGGAATCTTTGCGGAGGTCATCGATATCATTTCGGTTTTCGCAAAAAGAAAACATCCATTGGTGCCATCCGGGAGAAGCTGAAGCCGACCGAGAGAGCGTGGCAAGGAAATCACAGATCGCGTAGCTTCTGTGTACTTGTAATGTTGGGCGTACAGAGCGCCTCCAACTTGGTCAGATGGATCGATATCTTCCGGGCGCTGGAAGAGCGATTCGAGGTGCCACAGTACATTCTTCAGATAGACAGCGATTACCTCGACAATAGTGCATTCAGTACAACTGAGTACAACTGAGGGCCAGCGAACTACGGGGAAGATGCCTGAAGAAACCAGGTTGGTTGGTTTTACGGATGACATCGCAGCTGTCATCACCGTCAGAACTGAGTCGTAGGCGAAAAGGAGGGTCACGCAGGTGTCTCGCCTGGTCAGTGACTGGTTGGCAATGCATGGCCTTGAGTTCGCTGCCAAAAAAATCGAGGTGGTAGTCCGGGCCAGGCAGAGAAAGTTACCGGACCCCTAGTCTCGTTTACGTAGAGATGATAAAGTGAGGTTATATGGGTACTCCGGTGAACAAGGAAGAGTAGAGATAAGAGCAGGATAGAGCAGTGGGGAGTTGATCTTTATCCTCGATAAAGTGAGCCCCGAAGAAACGATGGAACTGCGCTTATCAATCGAGGAAGTACTCGCTCAAGAAGCAGCTGTCAGATGCAGGCTGCAGGAGGAAATCTGTACACAAGGAGGATATCTGTTAAAGACTCGTTGAAGAGATTAGTGCTGATAAGGCGATACGGACCGACTCAATCAAGACCCTTCGCAAAGCCTATGGGGATACCCAGACAGCGATCGTGAAACTTCTCGCGGAGCTCGCGAAGAGAGTGGTAAAAACAGGAAAGATACGCATTGGATGGGTAGTGTGCTGTGTCCGCTAGCAGCTAAAGCCCACCAAGTGCTACAAGTGTTGGAAGTATGGCCATCTGGCGCAAAACTGCAGAAGTGAAATCAATATATCAAATGACTGCATAAAATGCGGAAAGTCAGGACACAAAGTCGAAAAGTGCCATGGAGAGGCCCACTGCGTACTCTGCGCGGAGAGAGGTAGCAAGAACTGCGGGCACATAGTCGGCAGTGGCAGATGCACAGCCAATACGCAGGCTCATCAGGCGCTCACCCAACAACGACGATGAAGATACTACAAATAAACCTCAACCACTGTGAGGCTGCATAAGATCTGCTCATGCAGACGGTGCAAGAGTTAGGACCAGACGCTGTGATCATATTTGAGCAATGTAGGCAGATCGATAAATTACCCTGGGCTGCGGACACAACGGGCAACGCCACCATTTGGTCGTGCAGTAAATGTCAGTTCCAAGAGACGATGGAGTCCAAATCGGGCTTCGTGCGGGCTAAGGTACACGTATTCAGCTGCTATGCCCCACCAGGCCTCAAAATAAAGAAATTCGAGGACTTGCTCGACAGACTTGTCAGAGATGCCCGGGGTCGGAGTCCCGTCGCAATAGCCGGAGACTTCAATGCCTGAGCAGTAGACTGGGGTAGTGTAAGGATGAATTGAAGAGAGCGAGCCCTTCAGGAGGCCCTCTCCTCTGCGGACCTAATTCCGTTCAACAGTGGTACATCACCCACATTCAACAGGGGCAAGGCAAGCTCTATAGTAGACCTGACATTTGTCAGCAGCCGCCTCGCAAGAGATAGTGCTAGCTGAAAGGTGACATCTCTTTTCACGCTTAGTGATCATCGCGCTATTTCATGGCAAATACGATGCAGCATTGGGCGGCATGGACTACCAGCGAAAAAATTGAACGCCAATAGCAGGAAACCAAAGAACTTTGATGAAAACGTGTTCTGCGTAGCCATGGAAGATACGAGCATTGAACACAGGAATGCAACGGAGAAGATGGATTCGCTAATGGCGAAGGTTGTTTATGCATGCGATGCCAGCATGCCAAGGAAACGAGCAACAACCACCACCCTGCTGTGTACGGGTGGAATGATACGATAACTACGCTCCGTTCGAAAAGCCATAAGGCTAGAAGGCTGACCCAACGTGCCCGTGGTGAAAGCACACATGTTGCATTGGAACAGAAGCACAAGGAAGCAAGCTCCAAGCTGAGCAAAGCCATCAAACGCAGCAAAATGCATTGTTAGGATGAGCTGCTTAGCATGGTGGACGACGACCCGTGGGGTAGACCATACAAGGTGGTCATAACCTGGAAACATTGGAAGCCAACCAATGTTAACCCCTACTGATCCCGAATTGCTTCGGAAAATAGTCACGATACTTTTTCCACAGCAACCGGAACGCGTATATCAAGCAAACGAGATAGAAGAACACAATATCCCGCCTGTTACACTAGAGGAGCTGGTCAAGGCTGCGAGTAAGGCTAAAACCAATAAAGCGTCTGGACTAGATGGCATTCCGAACGCCTCTCTGAAGACGACAGTCAGTACAGTGCCAGAGGTATTTTTAGATGTGTAATGCATGCCTCAGGAAAGGAGTCTTCCCTTGACCACGGAAACGGCAGAAGCTCATGCTACTCCCGAAAAGGAGGAAACCGCCGGACGAACCATCATCGTATCATCCACTTTGCATGCTAGATATAGCCGGCAAAATACTGGAACGCATTGCGCATAACAGAATTGAAGCTGCTATTGAGAACTCTCCAGCAGATAACCAATACGGCTTCAGATAGTCTCGATCAACACTTGATGCGGTAAACCTAGTGGTGAACACTACCAGAGAAACCACATCACGAGAACGTTGGAAAAGGGGAGCGAATAAATACTGCTTAGTTGCCACCTTCGACATCAAGAACGCCTTCAACTCCGCATATTTCGCATGGTATCCCAGGATGCCGTATTCGTTATCGCAGGAATGATACCGATCGAGAAACTGGCAGAAGAGTGACGGGCTTTGTATCAGCAAAGACTATTGACTCTGTTAAGACCAGACAATCCTCGACCATAGGAGAGACAACGTAGCGTTAAAAGATGGCAGACGAAGTGGGATACGTCAACGGAAGGAAGGTGGACTCATCGGCTAATAGCACAGGTAAACGGTTGGGTGAACCGAACCCACGCAGAAGTCAACCATTAGCTAACACAGCTGCTGTCGGGACACGGATGCTTTCGAGCATATCTTCATAAATACAAATATAAGGATTCATCGGAGTGCCCGACCTGCCATGGCGCAGACGAAAATGCGGAACAGGTGTTCTTCAAGTACCCACGTTTTAACGCGCCTCAGACCGAAATAGAGGCTGAGCTTAAAATTAGCATAACACTAGATAATCTAGTCAAAGAAATGCTGGCAACAAGTAAAGACTGGATAGCAGTTAGCTCCTTCTGTGCGGAACTCCTTAAGGAACTGCGACGCGAAGGAAGAAAGAGAAATGAATCACGATGAGTGAAGAAGTTACAAGAACCCGAAATCTCATGTACACTACCATAATTAGGACGGGGGAAGTACGGTAACTCACAAAAAATTAAAAAGACCTACGGCTGAGACCTCCCCCGCGACGTAGTGCCTAACGGCGGAGAGAGAGAAAGAGAGAGAGAGAGAGAGAGAGAGAGAGAGAGAGAGAGAGAGAGAGAGAGAGAGATTGGTTTATTATGCCTTGGCAAAACGATACATATATAAGCAAATTAAGAGTAAAGTAAGATTAGGTATAATATAAAATAAGTATAACTATTGGGTGTGGGAATGAGTTCCCGCTGTTTTTACTTAGATGTCGTTAGTAGCTCTGCCTTCATTTTATTTAATTGGGCAATACATGTTATTTGCAGGTTTGATGTCAAGCTTCAATAATCACTAGTGACATTTGTTCAGAACATAAACATCAATTTTTTGCGTCTCATTGAAAATGTCGAATTTTGTGCCAAAAAACAGCATTTGCGGGAAGTTTTACTTCATTATTTTTTGTTAAAGAAAAGTGCAGCGGAAACGCATCGGTTGCTCGTAGAAGCTTATGGTAAGCATGCTCCACCGAATACAACCTGTAGAGACTGGTTCCGACGATTCAAAGATGGTGATTTCGAAGTAGGAGACAAGAAACGTGAAGGCGGACCAAAAAAGTTTGAAGATGCAGAATTGGAAGCATTGCTGGATGAAGATCTATGTCAGACCGAAAAATTATTGGCAGAACAGTTGAATATGGACCGCTCTACTATTGGCAAGCGTTTACATGCATTGGGATTCGTTCGCAAGTTCAGAAATTGGGTCCCACATGAATTGAAAGAACGGGACATCGAGCGCCGAAAAACCATCTGCGAACTCTTGCTTCAACGCCAGTAAAGAAAGGGTTTTTTACATCGGATCATCACTGGAGATGAAAAGTGGATTCGATACGACAATCCGAAGCGCAAACCAGCATGGGTCAAGCCAGGGGAACCGGGACCATCGACGCCAAAAGCAAATATTCATGGAAGTAAGGTTATGTTGTGCATATGGTGGGATCAGAGCGACGTCGTGTACTACGAGCTGCTGATACAGGACGAAACCATCCCTGGGGATCGTTACGGACGACAACTGATCCGTTTGAAGCAAGCTCTGGGTCGAAAACGGCCGGAATGGGACAATCGGCATGACAAGCTGATTTTGCAGCACGACAACGCTCGGCCACACGTTGCTTTAGTTGTCAAGAACTACTTGGAGGGGCAGAACTGGGAGATTCTACCCCACCCGCCGTATTCACCAGACATTGCTCCTTCAGACTACCACTTGTTCCGGTCGATGCAGTCAGCCCTGGCAGAGCAGCACTTCACATCATACGAAGATGTCAAAAAATGGGTCGATGACTAGATTGCTTCCAAGGAACCGGAGTTCTTCTGTCGCGGAATTCGTTTATTGCCCGAAAGATGGGCGAAGGTTGCAGCTGCCGATGGAGCATACTTTGAATAAACAAGTCATTCGTTTTCGATTCAAACAAACGTCTTTTATTTCACCAAAAAACAGCGGGAACTCATTCCCACACCCAATAGAATACAAAATATAAATGAAAATCTAAACCAAGAATACACAATAAAAAACAAGCTAAACTACTAAATGTAACTAATCTTAGCTCTGTGGTAGCAATATTAAATACGTTGGACTTATAAAATACTTATAAAATACTACAACACTATCATATATCTACAAGGTCGAATAAGTGAGCATAGAGACGATTTTTAAGAACATCTGAACTCGGCGAAGAAGTAATATGGGATGGTAAAGAGTTCCAGAAATAAATGCCAGATATTGAAAACCCTTCATGGTAAGTCACTGTACGATGCGTAGGGATGGTAAAGCTTGATCGAGGCTGCCTTGAAGGTCGTTCAACTGGGGTTGTCACTCGAATAAATAATTCTTGAATGTAAGCTGGTGAACTTTGATGGTCAATCCTAAACATAAAAATACCAAGAAAGTAAAGACGTCTTGTTTTCACTGTGATCCAACCAAGTTGACGCCTAAAGGTTGAGATGTGAGTGTACAGTCGCAAGGCAAAGATAAAACGAATACAACAGTTGACAAGGCGTTCCAATTTTGTATTTAGCACATCTGATAAGTTGTGGTAGACTAGTCAGCAATAATCTAGTTGAGGAAAAGTAAGAGAAGTGATTAGTAACTTCCTAACTTCCATGGAAATAGCATTGCGATGAAATTTCAACTTGTGAATAATAAAATGCACTTTTTGTGATATATGGTGTACATGATATTTCCAGGACAAATTACACTCCATAGTGACACCCAGATTTCGGGCTTCATTAACGAATGGAAGAATAACACTATTTAATGAGATCGGTAATATTTCAGAGAAATCCAGCTGACGGGTGTAAGAATTACTACCTAGTATAAGAACCTTAGACTTAGAAATATTGAGCTTAAGACCATTTGCTACCGCGAAATTAGACATCTTCAGATATCAACCTAATTCCTTGGTTGAGTTGTGACGGACAACAATCAAGATAGATTTGGGTGTCATTAGCAAATATCATGTGCTGTGAATTTTGTAGTACAGAACCGATGTCATTGATATATAACGAGAACAAAAGAGGTCCGATAACAGAACCCTACATCGTAGGTAGCCAGGCAGAGCAGTTGCCGTGATCATCGATGACTGCTTGAGTCCTTCCCGATAGATATGAGAAAATCCAGTCAAAAACCGAATAAGAAAATCCGATCTTCTTTAGTTTCAAGAGAAGTTGCAGGTGCGGAACTGTATCGAATGCCTTACTAAAATCGAACAAAATTAGAATGGTCATGCGTCTACTATCTATATAACGCCTAACGTCTTCGCAAATACGCAGAAGGGCGGACTAAGTACTGAACCCGCTAAGGTATCCTGATTGACGTGAATCAAATATCTTATTGCTTTCTATCCCATCGGTTAATTATCTATGAACAATCCGCTCAAGGTCTTTTGACACTTCAGACAAATTAGGAATTGGTCGCGTGTCTCATTATGAGAGAGCCTTTTTTATTTTGGACAAAGGCCGAAAAAAGGCCCTCTTCCAGTACTGAGGAAATTCTGAAGATACAAGAGAGAGGTTAAACATAGCCGTCAGAATAGGGCATGATACCTTAAGCAATTTAACTAAAGAAAACATGGAAATACCATCGGGACCAGCTGCATACGATGTTGAATTGGAGTTGCCAGAGATAACAAGACGCACTTGTGAGCATGTAATTTCAGAAAAACTAAACGCTAGACGAATTGGCTGGATATTGGAACTCAGCCTACAAAACTCATCATGCGAACACGGTGGCAGTTGACTGGATATTTCCGAATAGAACTCATTAAGTTTGTGCGGTTTAAAAAATTGAATAGGAGATGGAAAAGATGACTTAACAAGGCCAAGTTTCGTTAATTCCTTCCATAATCTACTAGGGTCTGTGATGTTAGATGGCCTCTGAGGGTGGAAATCATTTTTTGCTTGTCTGAGATCGTGCTTAAGCGTGTCTCTATACTCCCTAAATATCGCCATGTCGAGTACATTACTCGATCTTTTCGCAAGTGTATATAAGGCATTACGTTGAGCCATACGATTTTTCAAATCAGGTGTGAGCCACAGTACTGGCGGCCGACATATATGGAATGAACGGAATGGAGCATGATAGTCTAATGACGTGAGATACGCTTTGGATACTGTTTCATCGATCGAGTTAATATCTAATGGCATATTATCTATGAGACCGGAGTTAAAACTAAATCTAGTACTAAAATGGAATAATTTAGTAATATTAAATATATGAGATAAAGATTCGCAAAAGCTGGTTTCATTAAAATTACGGTACGCTCGCCGAGAAATAATACGATCTTCAGGAGGCTCAACGTCGAGACGGTAAACGAGTTCAAGAAGATCATGACCCGCTATGAATGGAGCTTCTGATTTGACAAAGGAATGTTCTTTTTCCTCATTATCAATAATGAACACATCAATCCATGTATCAGAGTCAGCTACGTGATGAGTAGGTGCAGAATCAACAATATGAAATTAGAGAGAGAAAGCTAATTGGCGCAAGTATGACGATTGATAATGAATGCTACTTAAGTCACAATTAAGATCACCTGCAATAATTATATTCTCATAAACGTGTAAAAAATTAGATAAGACTTGAATGAAGTCATCAAACATAAGTCCTTTTGGTCACCTATATACTGAAGCGAAAAGTAGCTTCTTCGCATTGGAACTGGTAATTTCAACAATCAAATATTCTGGCACATTGGAAAACTGATTCGGAGAAGACCAATACTTTTGTTTTAAGGGAATTATGGATGTAGCAAGCAACCCGACCTCCTTCTTTGCCTTCTCGATCGTTGCGAATAAGAAAATATTCGTTGATGCTTACTAGGTCGTCAGCAACGTAAAAGGAAGCCATGTTTCGCATATCGAAACTATATGGTTGCTTTGTTCAATTATGGTCGATTGAATAAGTTCAACGTGACCACGAACAGAATTAGCATTGAATTGGGCAACCTTTAAAAGCGACGAAGATGGTGAGGGGAGCGAAAGAACCAGCTTTGACTGTGGTAGTCAAACTAATTTTTGCAGGTCAGTTTTATCAGTAATGATAATTGGCGCTTGCCCGTCTCCTTTACGAACATGACTCTTGCCAGATCGAACCCACACATATTTATAGTAGCATTCAGAAGCACGAGTTTCAGTCAGGCGTAGAAGCTTATAGACTGTTGCAGGAAGAAACTCATTGATAAATACCACTCCTTTACTGTCCAAACCAAAAACTTCTCTGAGGGACAGATTCTTTTTGTTCGCTTTTTGTCTATTATATAATCCTTAACCTGGTGAGATTTTAATGTCAATATCAAAAACTTCGATGTTCTCTGGCTCAGCGCTGTTGAAAAAGATTCACTTTAATTTTGCCCAATAGTCGAAAAATTCCTGTGTATTGAAAGAACGAATGTCTAGAACATCACCGAGAAGGTTTGTGGTTCCGAGGGCATGAAGAACTTTTTCAAATATTACCTCGTTAGAATCATCAATAGAGAGAGGCACCCCGGAAAGAGTTATCTCGGCAGAGAGAAACGATGTAATCGCCGAAACTGAGGAGTTAGCTCTAATCATCGCAAGTTCAGTTGATAGGTCAGCATTCTGTTGAGATAACTGAACATTGTTTGCTTCGAGGCGTGAAATTCTTAACTCATGCGCTTCTAGTAATTTTGCATGATTTTGGATGCAATTTAGCCTATCCGTGTGATCATTATTGACAATTGTCTGCTGGGCAATGAAAGCACAGAGATTGGCATGCATGGTCA
The DNA here is from genome assembly GCA_963942595.1 of Cylloceria caligata. NCBI lineage: Eukaryota > Metazoa > Arthropoda > Insecta > Hymenoptera > Ichneumonidae > Cylloceria > Cylloceria caligata. The sequence continues at coordinate 33,228,000 of OZ012704.1, read as the reverse complement.
TGAGAAGTTCTTTATCTGACATGTTGAGCGCGTGTTGTTGACTCGTAGGCGAACACTGCCGAGCAACGTTCGTAACATCAACTGGCGAACCGATTAAATCTTCAGACGTATCTAGGGTGCGTCGATGATCCTCGTGAGATGATTGCTGTACATTCGAAGATATCATTTGAAGTAGAAGCAGAACGTTTAGGGGATGACGGTGGTGATCGCATCAAATTAGGCATATTAGAAAGATGCAAGGCACAGCAAGCGTTAGCTGATTTGGACGACAGATAAGCTTTACCGCAACCAGGGTGAAAAGATTTCAAACAAATTTAGCACGAGGCACTGTGATTTGTAATGCGCTTGTTGCACTTGTCACACTCAAGGCAAGACATACAGAATGCTAGATAACTAGAATACAAATAATAAAATATTGCTCCGCACAATGCCTCCTTCAAGGTTGGCTTGGCAATGCTACAACGCGTGTATATATAGTAGATAGTGTATATACGTGCTCGCACACAATTAACGTTCACAAAGTAAACAAAGATTGGCACCTGTACAGGGAGAACAATCGAGGCACTGCAATGCACTTACATATTCCAATATTTCAACGTGAAGTTGAAGTTGCGTTGATGCTGATAGAATAGGCGCGAAGTTGTATGACGGAGACAATCACTTAAGAACGTGGTGCCCGTAAGTGCGATCAATGTGGTGACAGAGAGGTGTTATCGATGTAGCTGTAAAAGTAGTGGTGACGTTGCTTCATGGTTGATGAAGATGTGATGGTGATCGTTTCAGAGACTGACTGCGGTGAGCACCGATATGCCATAATATCGCGCATTGTCGAAAATTGATGGGATCCAGTAGTCAAACTCAGCGAAGAGAATTATCCGTTGTGCACTTAGTAATCTTATCAAAGTTTTCATCCATTTACACTGAGCATGAATAGTTTCCAGTAAGGATTAATAGTTCAATGGGTGAAAAGCTGAATTGTGCAAGCTTTTGTTCTGAAACAAGATGCCCGGAGGCAGAACAAAGCAAAACCAAGCCAAAATTTGAAGATCGTAAAAGGAAGCGTCCTGTCATACTCACCGAGAGAGAGAGAGAGAGAAAGAGAGAGAGAGAGAGAGAGAGAGAGAGAGAGAGAGAGAGAGAGAGAGAGAGAGAGAGAGACGCACACACGCACTTTTACAGCCGAGCATCAAGGAAACTCGGGATCTTCGAAGTCCTCGTCTATCGTTCTGAGCCGAGAACTCCGGAGCCAAGGACATATGGCCCCCCACATCCACATCCACTTCCGTTATTAGTCGCACGCTGGGCGTGCGGCTTTTGCTCCCGACCACCGCCTCGAGCAATGATACGGTGGAACTACACACCGACTCCAGGAGTGGTATCAGTCCAGAGTAGTCCACACTTTCCAGTCCATCCACTTTCCAGACGGCACCCTATGCACAACGCCGGTATCATTCGCTGAGGGTGTTAGGGTAACAGAGACAATCCCAATTTACGAATATCGAGTACCCCTGGTCGATCCGGAGTACCTCCGCGTATCCGTCAGCGTATGCATGAATCAGCTCATTGCGGTTCGCACGCCCATAATGCACAACCACGCACCTCATTTCCGTATAAATGTTCTCCAGGGCGATACTAAAACCCTCACGTTCCGATTCATAGAAGGTACGATGGAGAATTTACTCCATCTCCTCATATGCGTCCCACATTTCTGACGTACGCAGGTGAATCACCATTTCCAGATCTATATACCAAAAGGTTATAACCAGAACGCTAGCGTCGTAATGAGGATACATTGCGAAAAATACGTTTTAAACTGCACGATTACGAAATGAAAGACAGACTGAATTCTCAGGATGCTGCTGGCGGCTATCACGGGGCTTGAAGATTACAAATCCCGCTGAATCATAACAAGGTGTCCAGAGCTTTGAATACTACGATAGCGATTTTGCACGTACGTACCGCTTCGCGCTGTGCTCCGCGCGAGGAGGCAGTCAGAGGCAGAGAATATAATACCGTACCGAGAGAAACCTCGATTATAATTATTGTAATAATGTATCAGGGGTACAAATTGAAAATGCGGGTTTGATAACAGATGGCGTTACTAACGCTATACGCATCAGGCAGTACTGTGACTATGTTCATGTCAAAGCTACGTCTTATAGCTTTAATTTTCAGTATGTGTCAATTTGTCGCAGTGTCAAATTCATAGTTTTTTTGAGCTCTCAATATGTCGAGTTTCGTGCCAACAAAACAGCATTTGCGGGAAGTTTTAATTTACTTCTTTAATTTGAAGAAAAGTGCTGCTGAAGCACATCGATTGGTCTCCGAGGCTTATCCGAGTCATGTTCCATCGGTTTCAACGTGCGAGAGATGGTTTGTGCGGTTTAGAAGTGGTGATTTTGACGTTGAGGACAAAGAGCGGCCGGGCCAAGTGAAAAAGTTTGAGAATGCTGAATTGGAGGCAATACTCAATGAAGACTCGTGTCAAACTCAACAAGAGCTCGCAGATTCATTGGGAGTGACACAACAAGCCATTTCCCATCGTATAAAAGCCCTCGGAATGATCCAAAAGCAAGGACATTGGGTGCCGTATGAGCTGAAGCCGAGAGACGTCGAGCGCCGTTTTTTTGCATGCGAACTGCTGCTCGAACGGCAAAAACGGAAGGGTTTTTTGCATCGCATTGTCACTGGTGATGAAAAGTGGATCCATTACGATAACCCGAAGCGCAAAAAATCATATGGTTACCCCGGCCATGCATCATCATCGACGGCCAAACCAAATATTCACGGCGCCAAGCTCATGCTCTGTATTTGGTGGGACCAGCTGGGTGTGGTGTATTATGAGCTATTGAAATCGAACGAAACCATCACAGGAGCACTATACCGAACTCAATTGATGCGTTTGAGCCGCGCACTCAAAGAAAAACGGCCACAATACGAGCAAAGACACGACAAAGTAATTTTGCAGCATGACAACGCTCGGCCACATGTTGCAGCGCCGGTCAAAACATACCTACAAACGCTGAAATGGGAAGTCTTACCCCACCCGCCGTATAGCCCAGATATTGCTCCTTCCGATTACCACCTTTTCCGATCGATGACACATGGCCTAGCTAACCAGCGCTTCCATTCTTACGAAGAAGCCCAAAAATGGGTCGATGACTGGATAGCAGCCAAGCCGGCCGAATTTTTTCGCGACGGTATCCGTAAATTGCCAGAAAGATGGGAAAAAGTTGTGGCTAGCGATGGACAATACTTTGAATAATTCATTTGTTACCATTTTTTCAGAATAAACGTTCAAAAATAGAAAAAAATCCCGCATTTTCAATTTGTACTCCTGATATATATAATTATAAAATAAGAGACACAGTAAGACGAGGGATTTGTTTTTAATTAATCAATATTTTATATTCATAATTTATAAACATTTGCCGTCTCAAGCAACATCCCCGCAAACACGGTAATCTTCGCTCGCAGATTCCTCCACAGTTAAATTTATTTTTATCACTGTCCGATCGTTGAGAGGTAAAAGCATTGTAATCTACACGTACTATTCTATCGTTTTTCATTACATTATCGCTAAAGAGATTATTAAATCGATACAAAATTGTCCACACACATACGACATATTACTTTGTAGCTGCTTGAGGCCGTACCGATATAACTTGCAGTTTCTTCGTAGCCGGGCTAGATGCTACGGTGTAATCGGTGGTAGCCCGTAGCTGACAAAGTACTTTTTTTTTCCTTGATGCTCAACGCACATGGCATTACAGTGCTCTCCAGATCCGTCGTGGTTATCCGTATTAACTACGAGTCCGGCCGGTAACGACCATACACGAGGAATTCTGTCAGCTGGGTATGCTCCAACTGTTAAAAGTGGTAGACACTGCCGACTCCCGTAGATATGTCTAGTGTTCACGCTGAACACATAGTCAATGACTAAATGATGACCTATACGCTTTGATAGACGTATATATACAAAATTTATTCCACAGCATCGTCGATCGAGACACGTCTACATGGTGAAGATTTCTCCTCTTTCTTATTCTCTTCCTCTTCGTCTGCCGACCAAACATCCATGTACGATTCTCCTTTAAACGGGTGCTCGCGAAGCCAATTTTTTATTTCGAAATTCTGGCGCATTGCATGTATCATAGCGTGTTTGAAGCATTTTCGGAAAGATTTCGGCATAAATGTGTACGATGGTGCGCCCACCTCATCCGCCAGGTTGGAAATTTCACGACTCGTGATATCGCAAAGAAGTATAGTCTTCTCGTGACCACGTGTATACACACGTCTTGATTTTCGCGAAATTTCACGCAAGTTCGCGTATGCTTGTTTACACTCACATCGCCCTCGTACCAATCAAGACCGTGAAAATATTTCGAGAGAAAGTTATTCTGGCCTCTCGAATGCTGCGGTAATTCGGCAAAGTGACACGGTGGTGCAACGATCGAATAAGCCGAGTTGGGTCTATCCACTGCTACCACGGCAATTTCTTTCGGAATAAATTCCGAGTCTTTACCACGCATTCCCTGTATATTCACGACGATATCCATTTTTACGTCTAATCTGTGCAGATGCTTAAGTTCGACTGATTAGTTACTCACAAAGACGCTCCTACGCTGCTTAAGACGAGACAATTCGATTCCGACATTAGCACATTTTTTCGCTAATCCGGTAAAATCCACTATTACCTGCCGAGAGGCATCGATTTCAAGGACATTATCATATTCCGCGTGGACAACACGATTTACTGTTGAAGCAAGCGCATCCTCAAATCGTACCTCTGTTCGCACACTACCGTGCTTTGTCAAATTACAATGTGAATTGCTGTTCGCCGAAAGATCGAGTGTGAAATCGAAAGTAAACAGACAGTATCCATCGCGATAATTATCGCGATCGATCGAATTACCATCGTTCACGAAATATATTCCAGTTCCCGAAAAGAACGTATGAAAAGTATCCACTGTATAATAATGCTATGAGTGAATTATATTAGACTTGACGTTCCAACACAAATAAGTCTATGAGAATTAATGATTAAGGAATTCAGCCGTGTAAAGGATGCAACAAATTGGAAGTACATTAACGAGGGCTTATATTGCTTGTATTCGACTCGAAGAACCTAAGTATTCGTTTGAAGATGCCTGAGTGAGACTGAGTGATGTGAAAGAACACTAGGAAGCAAAATTGATAAGTGCGCAAGAGGGCGACTAGTCAAAATGAGTAAAAAATACTGACAATGAGTATCGATGAGTGTTGTGCTTTGAGCAGTGGAACTATACTAATTGAGTAATACTAAGCTGTAGAAAGACTGTCTCGACTCGGTAGTTGCGGAGAGTAATAGGTCGATGCGTTCGCACTTAGTGCGTCGAGTGACAAATGAGATTACTGAATGTTGAGGATCCTGGTGACAAGTATGTGAAATTAAATGCACTCAATTTTAACAATATAAAGTCAATGTTTATTGAATTATATAACAATAATGAAAAGAATACCTGATGAATAAAAAATATAACTGGTTTGGTCTGGCATGTGCGATGGTGTACTGGTGTTAAATAGTTTCTCAGGCTCTTGAGCTAGCAGGTTGAGTCATGTGGATGATCCTGGTGCGGTGATTTGGTGTAGAGCTTTGAAGTGAAGCCACACGACGGGCTGGTGAGTGGGCTATAGTCGATGTATGGTGCGAGGCTGAGTAGCGTCTATGCTGCTAACGACGCGCAACGCGGTTGTGAATGATGTGAGTGTTTCTATGGTTTTGGTGATCGGAAATGATTAGCACTTTCACTGACTGGAAATATGAGTAATTTGACGATGAATTTGGCACACTACACTACTGAGTAGGTTAAAAATGGGTGATACTGGTAAACAGAAAATGTGAGGTAACGCGTGAGTATCTTGAGCAAACGACTCGAGAGTGAATAAAGGCTACATCCGATGACCACGAGGCTGACGGTCATGAAGGCGGATGTGCGTCACAACTCGCGTGAGTTTCAATTCGCCGCCAGCGATGGAATGTGAGATCTGGTTTATTTCTACCTTCCTTCGCAGTATTAAAAATACACTTTTAAATAATAATAGTTGTACAATAATTGAAGATGTAGACCAAAAAAAAAAAAGCTTTAATTTAGTCAATCGTTCGAAATATAAATTTAGAAAACAAATACAAATTATAAATAAATAAACAAATTGAATTTTTAATCTAAATGTGAGCAGCACACAATTATATTAATTGTGTGCTGAATTTAAACATGAGAAAGTGGTGCATGCAACGTAGTGATAGCTACGCTGCACGACACGCTCAGACTGGTGAGTGCAAAGCCATAAATGAAACCGGTATATAATTCTAAATAATAATGTGAGCAGCACACAATTATAGTAATTGTGTGCTGAATGCAAACTTAAGATAGCGGTGCGTGCAACGTAGCGAGAGTTGCGCAGCACAACATGCTGATACCATTGAGTGCGAAAATGTTTGTGCGTAACTCACTGCAAACACTCAGCAGTGTTTTACAGAGTGGTTGCAATGAATTAATAATGAGACCACTCTCAGTAAATGTTGCAGGAGTGCTTTTCTATGTGAACTCAGCTACGCAGTCAGCACTGCGTAGCACAATACAAACAGATATTGAGGCTGTACAAATGAACTGCGTATAGTCACTGTACTTTCCCAGCAGAATTTCTGGAGGAAAGTACAGTGAATAGACCACACCAGTATAATTGTATTAATTATACCGGCTGAAGCAAGTGAGGAGAGCATGATGCTGCATGTGCTACAGCGCATGCCACGAGTGAGCCAAAGTGGTGATGCACCGTATTTCTCTCCTCACTGACAGTGAATTTTTACTAAATTATGCCAGTGTACTCTTACCTTGAGCAAATGAGTCCTGGTGTGCAAAGTTGAGCGAGTCCGATGTACCAAAAAGCCAAGAAAACTGTCCGAAAAGTGGAGATGCCTGCTGTTCGTGCCGGTGTGTGCGAAAAAGTGCCAAATTCTCAAGATGGCTGCGAGTATGAAAGTTTCGTTGGGCGCTGGAGTCAGTTGAGCGAGATAGCCGGTGAGCGAAACCGAAGTCAAGCGAGAGAGACATCCTCTCGCTCGACGCGGCGTGCCAACGAGGCACATCCCCGGCTTCGCGAAGCCCATGCCTCGGCTATCTTCGACTCAACCGAACAACGCGTGTTAGAGCAGCGCAACAGGTAGGCGCACGACGATTATCGATCGCCGTGCGCCAGCTGATTTTCCAACACATACTGAAAGTCGGCAGCATCAATAAGAACAACTCGTAAGAGGAGTGTTCGTACATTGCCTGTAATATACTCGTAGCTTTGGTAGATATTGCTGTATAAAAATGTGCTGCCTGGTATAGCAGCGGTGAGAGATGCAGGCCTCAACCCCGTATTTCCGCAATGTTGTTCTATCATTACACATAGGCCTACAGGCCACTTCCGAGAATCCGAGTAGCCTTGCGATAGCGGGCGATACGCAAAAGCCGTGGTATCGTAGATCGTCGCGTACGCGCCCCTCTTCGAACTGACCGCTCGGAAGCAATTTAAAGCACAGATGACCGGCAACGTGAAGTAACTTATTTATACTCTCCAAAAGAGCGTATATACACCAGATGGAACTTGGCCCCTATCTACGCGTCTCCGTGTTAAATTTAAACCCGATGAATCATAATCACCATCCTCAAAAAAAACCAGATTTCTTACTGTAGGAACGTGTTAAAGAATCATCGGATAAGCAATCTCCACAAAAGAAACAGATCATTCTCCGTGCAAACACATCTGATGCGGTAGGTTTGTAATAAATTTCGTCGTTGTATTATCCGGAAAAAACTGCATACTAGTGTTGCTCGGTAGTACGACAATGCAAGAGCTATCCTTGGAGCTCATATTTATCAAGGACGGTGATTCCGAGCGATCTTCCGCTTTGTCCTCTTCTTCCCTTTCCTTCATCTCAGGTGACGGAGGCACTCGTACTCGCGATTATTCTGCCTGATAGAAAATACCATCGATAGTCTCGTTATTCAGAACGTGCAAAATATGCACGAATGGTTCTCGATTCACGGATATTCGTTGAATCTTGATAACTCGTTACGCCAACCACGCTCATATCCTTTCACGAATGCTGCTTTAGCTGTACTGATACGTTCCAAGTCACCGCCACTGTATTTAGGCTTTTTAGTTTTTCTCGCGTTACGCTCATAACGCCGTGTAAATTTTCTCGGGCTATAGAGGCATTTTCTAGAGTCACCTCGCTCGGAGAAATACGCATTCCACTATGTCTAGTTTGATTATAAGCATATAAAATTTTTTGTAAAACATCAATGTAACGCTTATTTCGCATGTACATATGTAATGTAACGCTACATTCGCTCCTGTATTGTGCGATTAATGCATTCGGAAATCGAGGCTTTTAGATCGGTGTTACGAGCTGCCCAAAGATCGATATTCTTTTTCTTGAGAATTTGCTGAAATGAAGTGCCGATAAATTCTTTGCCTCGATCAGTTTGCAATTGCTACGGGCAATGATTGTTACTGCGTGCGAGTATGCGTGTGAGGCCGCGGGCCACGTCTGCGCTCGTTTTGTGACGCAAAGCCTCAACCCCCGCGTTTTTACTCAACACATCGAAAACAACAAGCAGATATGCGTACCCATCGTTATACGTCGCTATCGAGCGAAGATCAGCTAAATCGACCTCTCAAACAACGTCTATATTATTCACGTTGTACGTACGATGGGGAAATCACCGTCGCACGAGACGATTCATGTTATATCAATCCTAGGTCTCGAGCCATGCTAATACACTTTTTCGCGCCATTCGCCGATCCACCTGAGCCAAATGTTTCAAAAAATGTTTAACGATGACCAATTAAATGAATTATTTTTCTTTTTCGTTACTAACTGTGCGGGGCACTGATATTCGCTGGGGTGTCGTTGGCTCTCTACTTATGCGATGTTTTGTAGTTGTTTGTCCTCTTCTTCCGCCCCCTTCTGACCTTCGATGATGTCGTTATCTGCCGTGAGTATTAAATCTCTGTTTGAGTGTGTGGTCTCGGCCTCGTTGTAGCTACTGTTGCTGCTGCTGCTATCACTACCTCGTGGTAAAATAAGACGCCGGTGTCGCGAGGATAATGTAGGTGTAGGCTCGTGTAGGAACTAGGGATTGCCCATAAATTCACGTGGCATTTGTATCGTTCGCAGGAGTTTGGCAAAGTGAGATCGGCCGACGGGTTTCTCGCGTTTTCTAGCACGCATTATTAACAAGATGACCGATATCGGAATTAAAAATTCTTCTGCTGTCTATAGAAACAACACCGTTACGATCCTACGTCATTTTTTTACCGACTGCACTACGATGCAAATTGCGAAGTAACGATATTGCTTTAGATTAAAATTTGTTGGTAACGTTATCGATAATAAGTGTGTCATTGAGCCGAGATTTTACTTCGTTCATTAAAACATCATCGACTTTATTCTAGAGGCTATCGAGTACTGCTATTTCTTGTTTTAACGGAATGTTCGGTTCTGTATTATCATACTCGACTAACAATAAGTGAAGATAACGCTGTAGAACCTGCTCGTACGCTGTCCATTTCTCTCTCTCGCTCTTGTACGAGTGAGAGTTTAGAATTTCACTCAGCTCAGAGTTGAGGCGCGATACCGGTGTACCGGTAGTCTGTACGGAGGGTGACGGCTCTGTAGTAGTAGTAGTAGTAGTAGTAGTACTAGCGAAACAACGTATGTTATCATGAGGAATAAGCACCATATTTCATGACATATTCTATGGCTAGTGTAGGCCAGGACAGACACAAGAAGCAACTTGAGAAATCCGGCACAGTGCTCGACGATGATCTTCGTCTGACTCCAATTTCCCCTTTTGGCGGATAGTCGTTGAAGAATTGTCGCATGCCTCCGAAAATGATTCTATTGCTCGTTCTTCAGACTCACGTTTCTTTGTAAAACGTTTAGAGCATATTCGTGGTACACCGTACGAGCGCTGCATCTGGTTTGCGCAAAATTGCACGTCGTTACTCTTGCCTCAGATAACACAGTGCCTGCAATATAATTATTTGCTTTTTATCGAGAGGTCCATGTAACGCCATTACAAGCGCAATACTGGCACATCGCGCGTCGCATCTCAAACCTTTGTTGCTTTTTGAGGCACATAAACGTAATGGCTTTGGTCGTCGGGAAATATACAGGCGCGACATCGACAATTATCAGGCGTCAATTGTAACAAGTCGAATAATAGATAGTGCGGTGCAGCTGTTGCATCGAAATATACCTCCTGCAAAAATCTCGGATTCTCGGGATATACCTGGCGTGCTAGATGTTAAATTTGGGCGCGATCTCGCGGATTCTTGAAGACATCGATATAATTAACTTTTAAGGAGATATCGGGCTGCCCGCGACCCTGATAGAAAAGATTTTGCATCATGAAGACGACACTCACATTTTCATTATGTCTACCCTTCTTGAAAAAATCGACCGAGGTATTGTTCGATACCTCGCGCATTAGATCGCCAGTGACCACAAGTTTGAGCCTCGTATCATTCGAGTAGTCTGCTGCTTGCGGTAAACCCTCGCGAAATTCGATTCTATCACCGTGCTCTGAATACCCGGACTGCCTGTCTGAGTAATAAACAAGTATACGCTCGACCGGGACGTCCGTTATTTCGCACATTTATTTAAAGAATTTGTTGACAAAATATGTTTTACCATAACCCGCAGGACGCTTATCACGGCTGTCCATGAATGTTTCCAACATGTATTCATATCAAGAAGTGTCTATCAAAACCAATCAGCTGACCCCTGAATAACCTTATACAGCTGCGGCGGCGGCGGCGGCGACCCCGCGGCATCAGCTATTTTCGTGTCCTTGACGAGCTGATAAGGCGCGGTGCGCCTGTACTGACCTGATGAGGCGCGGGTCCGCGGTATAAGCTGATGTTTAGTCCGTATTTAAATTAAATAAAGATAGTTTTCACTTTCTCACAAATAAATCAATATTTTTATTTCACTATGCATACAGGTCCAAGTACAAAATTTACGAATCATGTGATTCTAAACGGCAATATTATATCCACGAGGATAGTACGAGAAAGTCGGAACAACAGGAACCACCCGATAAGAAAGACGGTACAAAAGGAATCAGCGATGAGAAAGTCAGAACAAACGAGAACGGTAAAGAGATTGCAGCTACTGCTGCGAATAGTAGTACAAAACGAACGAGCAGACAACGGTTTTATACATATTAAATCACTAGTTCTATTTGTTTTTATGTATTGTTGTTACGTCCCGGATATGACAGAAGGGACGCAACGAAAGAATAACATATATTTATCTCCATTTTAATCAAGAATGTGCTGTCTTGACGATGAACTTCGCGATAGCACCAATAAAATTTTACCAACAATTTATTTATTTGAGGGCACCAATATACTAATTATTAAAGAAGTGGGTGAAAATAGTTAAGTACGGGCCCGTGCTATTACGAGGGTCGACCGTCGTGGTCGGCCCCCGGAGATGAAATGCTCGAAGAAAGTAGTGCTGAAGTGATGTAGCGCGTAGCGAGTGATTAGCGGGACGCAGCACGTCCCACTGATGCTCTGCGTCTCGCTGGTCAGAGTAAGACCGCTGACCTAAGCAAAAGGTGTATACCCAGCAGTGATAAGCACTACTGGGTCGCGCTAGAAATATATGTATAGAATAAAGATTTTTTATTTAACATATATGAAATTACATTACATGAAATTAGACAAAAAGTTTATTTAAAATTACCGCGAATTCACCCATATGATATAAAACTCTATTCTTTTTTCGTTGTACTAATTAGCGTAGTTCATAATAGCCATACGGTACAGTAGAGAACTTCCCCTGCCGCTTTCGCTTCGTGTTAACAGGTTCGCATGATTTCGTTTCTTTACGCATTACAATCTGATGAAATTCCGTGCGTCGAATAGCGTCAAATTGTAAAATAATAGGTAAGCTCCTAGCTACTGTCATAAAGAAACATATTGTGTTATAATTTACTGACGGCTACTCGCAAAGTTTAGCGTGATACACTTTATTTACAGTCTTCAATAATCGTACCGTCGAATTTACGACCAAGGTATGCGTCAAATTTGTATCACTGAATTGCATCACTGAATTTCGTTCGAGCATCCCTATTTACGCGATAAGATCGCAGACATCCATGCCAAAAGCAGCCGTGAAATGGAAGAGCGTGATGGACCCCTTCCTGTACGCAGTATCCGTCGACCGTCGGTAGGCCAGTCGGAAGGTGATTCTCACTAGTGCGTCTTGCATGAGTGATAACGCTATTGCGCTTATCGCCCCAATAGTACCCCCCCCCCCTAGTAGTAACACCGCAATGCGATCTTTCTGTAGAAAATTCTTTCGAAATAAAGGGTAGTTAAATTTTAAGGGCCGATGTTGATTTTGAATAAAACACAAATTATTTAGGAAATTATTGTCAATTCTTTTTATTATGATAATATGGTATGGTTCAATTATGTATGGAACAAAATATCGGCCAAATGGCCGCCGCGACCTCGGCGGCACACCTCCATCCGATGGTCCAAATTTTCGATGACGCTTAGGCATAATTGAGGTTCTATGCCGTTAATGTGCCGAATTATCTCATCCTTTAGCTCTTGAATTGTTGCTGGCTTATCGACGTACACCTTTTCTTTCAAATAACCCCAAAGAAAGAAGTCCAACGGTGTCAAATCACATGATCTTGGCGGCCAATTGACATCGCCACCACGTGAGATAACACGGCCATTGAATTTGTCGCGCAAAAGAGCTATTGTTTCGTTAGCTGTGTGGCAAGTGGCACCGTCCTGTTGAAACCACATATCGCCCACATCCATATCTTCCAAGTCGGGCCATAAAAAGTTCGTTATCATCTCACGATAGCGAACACCATTCACAGTAACTGCCTGACCGGCCTCATTTTGGAAAAAATACGGCCCGATGATGCCGCCAGCCCATAAACCGCACCAAACAGTCACTCTTGGTTTTTCGACAATCACTCTTGGATTATGATTCGCCCAAATGCGGCAATTCTGCTTATTGACGAATCCACTGAGGTGAAAATGTGCCTCATCACTGAAGATGATTTTCTTCGAAAATTGATCATCCACTGTTGCCATTTCTTGCCACCATTCTGACCATTGACGACGTTTGGAATGGTCAAGAGGCTTTAGTTCTTGAGTCAATTGCACCTTATAAGCGTGTGAATGCAAGTCTTTATGCATAATGTTCATCAACGACGAGCGTGAGAGGTGCAATTGTTGGGCACGACGACGAGTTGAGGTGGACGGCTCTTCAGCCACACTATCGCGAACAGCAGCAATATTTTCTGCAGTACGAGCTGTACGAGCATGCACTGGTGTTTTAATATCTCCTACAGACCCGGTTTGCTCAAATTTTTGCATGATTTTTTCGATTGTACGCACATTTGGACGATTAAATTGACCGAAAAAATCACGAAGTGCACGATATGCATTTTGATTTGAACGCCCATTTTCATAATAAGCCTGAATAACTTTAACGCGTTGCTCGATTGTGTATCTTTCCATGGTTCAAATTGAGTTAGTCTGAAATTAAGAAATGTCAAATGAAATGCAGAAAAAAACTTGACGTTTAGGTGTGGTTCACATTCAACATCGGCCCTTACAATTTAACCACCCTTTACTCTCAAGGTACTGGTTTATTCAATTTAATTCAATTTTTGTTTGTCGCTAGCTATATACTACAGGGTGTGCGATATTTTATGTCGGTATGTAAACATTGAATAACTTTGACATTTATCAACCGATTGACTTGAGCAGACATGTTTTTAAAACGTCAATTCAGTACAATGTTAACCATGAATCGCTTCACACCGAAATAGTGACGCTGTACATAGAAAATAGTCGTTCAGTTGAGTTGACTCAACGTACATATCGTCGAAAATATCGTGACCAACAAGCACCGTCTGACAACACTATTCGTCGTTTGGTGTCGAATTTTGTTAAGCACGAGACAGTAGGAGATCGCCAACGTGCCGTTCATCAACGCCCAAGACGTTCCAATGAACTGGTTGACACGGTAAGAGAGAGAGTGTTGCCGAGAACCCACATGTGTCGTATCGTCACCACGGTCAGCATTTTGGCGTCAGTGGAACCACTTTACGGCGCATTTTGAAAGATAAATTGCATTTGTTTCCGTATAAAGTGTAATTGACTCAAAGAATATTGCTGACAGACCGTCCACGTCGCTTGAACTACGGCCAAACAGTCGCTTGAATTGTGGACACTGAACCTGATTTTTGGAAGCAAATTTTGATGACCGACGAGGCCCATTTCACACTGTCTGGCGCCGTTAACAAGCAAAATTGCCGCATTTGGAAAACGGGAAATCTACACGAGATCCATGAAACACCATTGCATGACCAAAAAGTGACTGATTGGACCAACGTTCACGGCAAAACCATCATTGAGCCATTTTTCTTCAGAGAAGGCGAAACAGTCGATGGGAATCGATATCGTTGGATGTTGGCTCATTATGTCTGCTCACAAATGGGTGAAAAAGATCTCGACGGTTACTGGTTTCAACAAGACGGTGCGCTATGCCACACTACAAATCAAACAATGCAGTTTCTACAACGAAAATTCCCTGCAAGTGTGATGTCAAAAAATGGCGACATCGACTGGCCACCCAGATCTCCAGATTTGACCCCTCCGGACTTCTTCTTGCGGGATTATTTGAAAAGAAAAGTGTACGCCAACAAGCCTCAGACCATTGACGAGCTCAAGGCAAACATTCGTGCCGAAATCATCGCTATATTGCCCGAGATGCACGAAAAAGTTGTAGAAAACGCAGCAAAAAGGGCACACTTTGCTTTGGCCAATAAAGGCGGCCACTTGATTGATGTTGTATTCAGCAACTAGTCCAAATAAATTGTAAAGGACCAAATTGAAGAAAAATACCTCCTATATGGAAATCGATTGTTTTTTTTAAAAAGTCATTCAATGTTTACATACCGACATAAAAGATGGCGCACCCTGTATGTACATACATTGTATGACGTAAGAATTATGAACTTATATTTGCTTCTAGTCCTCGAATCCCTTGAGTGCACCCGGGAACTGACGATGCATTTCGTAAACCAACTGGTTTGTCGGTGATCTCGGCACAGTGAATCGTGCAAAGCGAAAAACGTTTGTGTCCAACTTGTACCCTGTTTTTTCATTTTTACTGTTATTATCCCCGTAATTTTTATTTTTGCCAGCGTAATTGTATTGTTAAAAGCTTACCTGAATCTACTGGGTCTTCCTCCTCATCCTCCCCCTTCTCCTTGTTATTCTCCTCACTCTCTACGTCGCCCTCCTCCCCCTTTCAACTTCTCAGTCTTCTTCTTCTTAGTCTTTTTCTTCTTCTTCTACCTCCTCGTCGTCTGCATTGCTATTGGTATCATCGCTTGAACTGTTTTTTCATCAGGACCGACCATGAAAAGACCGTTTGTTGGTTTATATCCGCAGGACGGCTGGGTAAAATTATTCCGACGATTCCCTGCAGCGTTGTCAACATCGTTATCCCTGCTATGATCATCTGAATCGGTTCTACCTTCCTCATGAAATCATAGGTGCCGGATCCTATTTCTTCTTCTTCTTACCGTTGAACCATATAACATTTTTTGTGAAATAAAGGAAAGAAAATAAAAGTAAGTAACTGAGTATATTAATTACGTCTTTCACTGAGTATGGGCTGCAAGGCGGGCTCATTCACCCACCCGCGTCGACGAATAACACGCACCACCGAATCAATAATTATTTGATTATCAAACAGGCCAATATTATGCGCGTCAACTAAATCGCGCTGATGACCTTCGCACAGCATACCGCGAATCTAACGAACAATCACTTGCGTCGGAAATTCCCATAGTGTAATTTGTAAATTTCTTCTCCCCTTTCGTAAACTCAACGACAGCATACGCTTCAATATAAATTCTATCTATTCTCTTATCAATGGGCGCTTAACCACTTTGACTATGATTGTACTGTTAGAGTAGTACTAACCACAGTAAATCAGACAATTAACTAGAGATTTTTCAAAGCTTCACGCTTTCATATATATTTCATTAATACACTCTGTGTCCCTTTCTCTCTATACATATACTGCAGCGATGTAATGAATACGACTAACCAAGAAGATGGCCACACACGATCACTTTACAAAAGCAAGATCCATGAAAGTATTTAGCGATGGGGATGTAAATGTAAGACTCCGTCACGTACTAAGTTATCGAGTTCCACCGACAAATGGCATATTGTTTTCATCTAATGTCAAGGCACTCGGCCATGAGGAAAATCATCAAATTTCGTAGACGAATAGTATTTAGTTTTCATGCCACATCTTATCTGTATTTCAAGATGTAAGTATGCACATACGTGTGCGCGAGTATGCAATTGATTTGGAATATATTTGCTGCTGCTGTTACTAGGCTGTTAAGGAGAATGTGACAAATATCAAAGGATATTGGTGACTCATTTTTTGTCGTATGATTTACAGTATCAAAATTAGCGGCGATGCAATTAGACGGCAAAGTTACAGTCTACGAGAAAGCAATAAAATTGGCAAATAACGGAGCTACGTCTCACACGATATCGCCATATATAGTGAACCCCGTTATGTACGGTTTAAATAAATCATTCGGTGAAATATTTGTCACCGGTCTCGAATTGAATTCTGCGTGTCTTACACCAGTGGTGAAAATATCGTCGAATACTTTCATCGGAATTACACTCAGCGCGGACGAGTGGTGAGGGTTTAAAAGCTCGTAGGGCTGATGCCGAAAAAATGTGTAATACACGCATAGAGCACACAGCGCATTACAAACTTCTAACCTCTTATTACCAGCACAGAGCTGTCTCCTTTGGTAAACTCAGCGGTAGTGCTAATGAAGAATACGAAAATCAAGAGGAATCTGGAGAATCGAAACGGAAACGCTTCCGAAAATACTCTCCAAACATCGTACTGCAGCGGCCGACATTTGATATGCTCGTCGAAATAAGTAGAAGAATTGATATTCATATGCAGGCACTAGAGAGCGAACGTGAAACCATTCAGCGATGTATAAACGAGATGGTATCGTATGTCCGTGAAAGATAGGTGTCAGGTCAGATCATCGGTTCCAAGGAATTCTTTCAAGAAGCGCTCGAGCACATCACGACATTGCTAGCGCCGAAGGATACGGAGCTTCAGAAAAGTATATTGTCCGAAATAATTGAGCTGTATCGTGTTCATATCGCTGATTATCCATTGGGTTTGCGCCGTGAACAGAATAATTGTCCGTGTGTGCAAAGCGAGAGAGAGAGAGAGACAGAGAGAGAGAAAGAGAGAGAGAGAGAGAGAGAGAGAGAGAGAGAGAGAGAGAGAGAGAGAGAGAGAGAGAGAGAGAGAGAGAGAGAGAGACAAATGTGAGCTGACACAGTCTTAACCTTTTCGCCTAAATCACGCGTGATGCTCGTGGTCAGGTTTTTGAGCCAAAACTGTTTATCAGGTGCGTGGCCCATGGATTACTTATGTTATATGTAAAATTAATATGAATAATGAAATAAATTGACTTTTCCCGAATTATATCTTTCTTATAGGTACGGCACCCCACGTAAATCGTGTGCAATTGGTACAACTTAAGACAGATTTGCTAAGTCGTCGAATGGGGTTAAAACCGAAGCACCAGCAAAGGTCTGCGATAGAGAGAAAACAAAGTTCTCGTCTTTGTTTCATTAACACAGCAGATCCTGGAATACGTGCCAATGTCGAAGAGCAGCGAAGCATCGGAGCTTAGTCAGTAAAAAATAAAAAAGTAATTTAAAAATCGTAATTTAAAACCATGTTATTTTTGTTTTTAATTATAAAAAATAATTTCTTGCAGAACAAGCAGCCATTACATATAAACCGACACGGATGGCCCGTTATTCGTGTTATGGAGAACGAGAGGAGGTTACATACACTGTACAGCTAGATCTGGCTTCGGGAAAAAAGTGTCACCTGCCATCTTCATCCGCAGTTCTCGTCGGTGGCAGCAGGTCATCAATGCTGCCAAGTTTGTATAATGAGTCGAGGCATATGAGGTAAGACAGTACCGACTGTTCTGTGTATGTTGTTTTTATTGACTAGTGCCACCAATTAAATACTAGTTTCATTCTTTTTTTCAGAAGTACACTGTGAAGACAGTGTCTCTTATTTTTACAGCGTAATACTTAAGGAATTATAATTGCAGTCTCTCTCTCTCTCTCTCTCTCCCTACCTCCATCTCTCATGTGTCACCTCTCAAAACGTGTGTCGCGTACCTCCGTAAAAGACATAGTTTCTAAGGTGGTTAGAGAAGGCCAGTGAGTACCAGATTTGTCACAAAAGTTCCGACAATGACAATGTATACCTATTGGTGTTATCTGGCCGGAGTCCGTTAGATCGTGAGTGTGAAGCAATAGTTTTGTTTTATACACTGCTCCGTGACAAAATCTGGGCAGGTAGCCATCAAGGTGCCAATGTGGATAAGTCAGCGAGTGCGGCCGTGGAAGTAGCTAATTAACAAGTGGCACACTTATCTGCTGGTATCACTGATGTATGTCAGTTCTATCGGTCGGTAATACCGACATGATGCGAACCGAATATGCTGAGTACCGATGTTCTGCATGTAGAAGGATGTGAAGAACGTGGTTTTGCAATGTAAGAAATGTATAAAGTATTTCTTCCATCCGGGATGTGCAAATAAACATAGGATTATGAGCAAGATCAATGAAGTAGTGAAATGCGAAGGTCCGTTTCTTGAAATTTCTGTTGGAAGTGAAAAAGCAGAGTTGAGAAAGACACCCGCGACGGGCAGTGCCAGGGAAAGACTGGGGTCAACAGGATCCATAGGATCAACAGCAACTACATCAGGAAGTAACAAGCAATTGAGTATGGATATAAAGATAGACTGGTTGGTAAAAACAGTGAAAGAAATGAAGGATGAGATAGCATGCAAAAGTGAACTCATGATAAAGCAACTAATTCGGGAGGAGTTCATAGCTTTCAATCGGGAATTAGAAGAGCTAAAACAGAATATGCATGGAGGGAACGCTGAGACGATAGGAAATGGACAAAGAAGTTACAGTGAGGCAACGAAGGAAAAGAAAGAAGGCATACTGGTCTTTAAACCGAGAAAGGAACAGGAGAGCGAGACCACCAAGAAGATGGTAAAAGAGAAGATAGATATAAAGAATCTAGCTGTAGGAATAACAAAAATCAGGAAAGGAGGTAAAGGATTTGTTATACTTGGATGCAAGAGTGAGAGATCAATAAAACAGCTGAGAGACACTGATGGCAGCAGCTTTGAGCTGGATGATGACTCCTGGTGGAGCATGGTATGATGCTTGGCACCACACTCCTTACACCTCCTGGTTGAGCGGCACGATGCCGCGTTGTGTCTTCCTAGACAGTTATAACATAGACGGCTCTTGTCGACCACCTTACGACGTTCAGTGGTATTACGTTCTCGAAATTCTGGGCACATAGCCACGTAATGGTCGCGAAATCGGCAACAATCACAAGGGTAGGTTTTATCAGTCCACTCCCTGCGAGCTTCCTTGAGTGGTGCCCCCTGGGCAGTCGTGTGATGAGCTGTACTGGGTCGTACTGACCCTTTAGATGAGCTTGATGACGCCTTTGATGTAGAGGCCTGACCCGGGATGTGACAAACTCCTTGAGCTTGCTGAATGGTGGAAAATCCTGCGAAGCTCCAAGTGATGTCTCCCATGCTTCCCGTGTCAGCCTATTCAGTTGTCTTGCCACATGATAGACCAATACGCAATCCCAGAGCTGATCAGTGCTGCTGAGGCCTCTGAGAACGGTGTCTGCTTCAGACACTGTCGCAATAATGTCGGATAAAGACGTCGCGTCTCTCTCAGAAGGTGTGGTGACGGCAAAAATGCTGTTGAGGCGCTCTTCCATTAACAGCCGTTTATTCTCAAATCTTTTCGTTAGAATTTCCCATGACGGCTGCAGGGACTCACTTGTGAGTGCTAAGCCAGCGATGAGCTGTGCTGCACTACCGGTCAAGCTGCCCCGTAGGTAATGCAGCATATCTACACTGGACAGCTGTTGCTGATCCATGATTAAAGACTGGAACATATCTCTGAAGGTTGGCCAATCAGAATATTTCCCGTCAAACTTTGGTAAATTTATATTAGGCAGCTTTGCCTTGGCTTGAAGTGGTGCTGCAGGTGCAGCAGATGGTTGACTGCGTGGTAAGCGATTTCGCAATGATGCAATTGCCATCCTCACAGCGAGTGTACGCTTGGCCTCCTCCAGATGCGTACCACGACTGAAATATTCGTGGTCAGCGAAAGCAAGTGGCCATGTTACTTCAAAGTACTGATGTACTTTAATAAAGGCTTTGTGGTGCTCGTCGACCTGAGCCCACAGCGAGTCGAGTTCTTCGTTGGAGGTCTCATTTGCCTCTTGGGGTAGCGCTTGGAGCACCAGTTCGATGGCGTCAAGGCGGCTCTGCTGCGATTGAGCCTTGAAAATAAGCTCGCTGGGTAGTCGAGCAGGCGAGTTTGAGCGAGAGCTTGAGCGTATGGGTAGTGGCTCAGTAATAGCTGGTGGCGCTAGCAATTTCTTTCCAGAAATTGGATCGATTCCCTCACCGCCTTGGGTTATCTTTGGTTTATCAGCCATAATACTGTGAGCGAGGTACTAATTAGGTTTGAGCTAACTTAACACTTTTGGTAATAGGCGATACAATTTGAGCACTGGTAGTGCGAAAGTAGGAGAGATAAGTAAATTAAAACTCCGCAGAGCTGTACGATACCCAACCGATGCAGCTGTCGAGCTGCGACGAGCCTGACTATGTGCAGAGTCGCTACTGCGGAGCTCTGCTAGTGGACTCCGCTAAGAGTGCTAGTGCTCATTGAGCTGTCGGATCGTCGTTCGACGAGGTGAGTTGATGGAACTTGTTCCTACTGGGTGCGCTGGCTTAGAGTGCGTACACGCGCTTGATGATAGAGCATGAAGCTAGTAGTACTGCTATCCGGCTCGAAGGACCAAATGTTCGAGAATTCAGCTGTTGGAGAGGTAGTGGACTGTAAATATTTGTAGATTGAATTAAATGGCAGTACACGGATGTTTACTACAATAGCATTTATTTGCTCCACCTGTCTAATGACAGTGGACACACAAATATACATAAATAAATACCGGAAAATACAGAAAATAATATAGAAAAAGCGTATGGAGAAGAGAATAGATGAGGCGTTCAGAAAAGAGAAAATAAATAAGGCGTTCGTCTTACCGCACACGATTATACTAATCGTGTGCAATTGCTGAGACGTGCTGTCACAATCAGGCTGATGCCGGGTCCACAACACGATGAGCCAAATGAGGATGTACCGGTGTGCCGACGTCAATATATCACTGCAGATATGATGGCTGGGTTGTGTAGACTCTAAGTCGGCTGAGCTGGACGTTGAGTCTGATTTTGATGCACTTAATCGTTGAGAGAACGCACGAAACTCGATGACGGTGAGAGCTGTACGAGAGCAAAAACGCAAGATGGCTGCGTTATACGAAGCAGCCGTTGTCGAACTAAGCCGAAGAATGCTTATGCGCAGCGACCTGTTGCTCGGCACGCAGACCTAGTGCAGGATTTACAGCTCCTGCGTGGTGCTGCTGCTGAGTGGTAACAGCAAGCAGTTGCCCATGCTAGCCTGCAGTGAGCAGTCTCGCTACGCTCGGCAGAACGTTCAAACATTCTCAAACACTCTGCCCGCCATCAGCAATATGGTTGCTGATTCTCCTCAACGTGATGTTCTGCTGAGGGAACTGGAAGCACTGCAAGCTTGGCAATAGGCCGTGTGAGCGTTGCCGTAGCTGTCTTAATGGTCACCACTCTTGTGAGCCTGTCACTGCTAGGATGCCGCGCAATCACTCGTGCAAGTAGCCATTTGCATGGTGGAAAGCGCTCATCCGTGAGCAAAACAAGTGAGCTGATCTGGATGTTGTTGTTTGGGTGGTGCCATTTCGAAATTGCCTGTTGACGCTGGAGATAATGAGCAGACCACTGAGCTCAGAAACTTTGAAATTTCTGCTGTATGAGCTGCCATCGAGAGAGCCTTGCGATCGCCAGATCCTTTAGAGATGGTTCTGGGATCGTGGTAAGTGTGCTGCTAATGAGAAAATGCCCTGGTGTTAGAGCTGATACATCTTCACGATCGTCGCTGAGAGGTTCTAAAGGCCTTGAGTTAAGAACAGCCTCAATTTGAGCCAGCAGTGTCGTCAACTCCTCGTAGGTGAGGACCGTTTCAACCACCGTCCGACGGAGGTGATGCTTCACCGACTTCACTGCTGCTTTCCATTTGCCACCCATGTGTGGCGCTGCTGGAGGGTTGAACCGCCATTGTACACGATCCTGTGAGAGAGCATTTGCAACGATGAGATGTTCAGGTGAGCATGATGTGAATAGTCGTCGCAGCTCTTTGCTAGATCCGATGAAATTCATACCACAATCTGAGCTGACAGCGCGAGATATTCCTCGTCGGGCCGAGAAGCGCCGAAAAGCAGCAAGGAATGCGTCGGTTGAGCAGTCAGTGACGACCTCCAGATGTAATGCCGTCGTGGCCACGCACACAAAGACACAAATCTAGCCCTTGTGTGTTTTGGCCCCTCGCCCTCTCCATGTCTTGAGTGTGAGTGGACCTGCGTAGTCAACTCCAGGCTCTGTGAACGGCTGTGCAGGTGTGACTCGAGAGAGAGGTAGCTGACCCATTAGTTGTTGAGCACGGATTCCTCTCTGCCGAGCACACACTACACAGTGCAAGGTGTGAGCCTTGACTGGAGCTCTACCCCCAATGATCCAGTGAGCTTGTCGAACTTGCGCTAAAGTGAGCTGAGTTCCGCCATGAAACGTGCGCTTATGAGCTTAGTCTATAATAAGTGATGAGAGGCGAGACTGACGAGGCAAAATTGCTGGATCACATGCTTCAAAGTTGAGTGCTGATTGTTTAAGCCGTCCTCCCACCCTGATTACGCCTTGTTGATCGAGGTAGGCTGTGAGCCTACTGAAAGGATGAGAGGTTGGCAGCAGCATACCAGATGACATCACTTTGAGCTCGTGCGAGAAGTAAGCTGCCTGGGTTGCCTTGACCCAAAAAATCTTCGCTTCGTCGATCTCACGTGCTGAGATGAGAGTGACTGGTGTTGAGCCACGTATCCTCTTGAGCCGTGCTATGACTCTCAAACAGAGAGCTGTGAGCCGATACAACTTGTTGAGCGATGAATACCTGTGCACCAGATCCCAATGACAGTCCTGATTCGATGTAGCCACCACAAGGGCTACTCCTGGCCGAGACTCCAACACACCTAGGTTCTCGGGCAGTGCAGGCTGTGCAGGCCATGATTCTTGAGATTGATTGAGCCATGGTGGCCCCGTCCACCACAAGGGATGAGCTCTGAGTTGTTCTGTGGTTATGCCTCAAGAGGCACAGTCTGCAGGATTGGAAACGCTAGGAACATGTCGCCACTGAGCATGCTCTGTAAAATCTTGTATTTGAGTGACTCGGTTCCTAACATAATCCTTCCAACGCGACGGATGAGCTTTGATCCACATGAGCATGACTGATGAATCCGTCCACAGATCAGTAGATACAATGTTCAATTTGAGTGTGGCTTGAACACTTGAGATGAGCTTACCTAGAAGCAGCGCTGCTGTGAGCTCCACCGGGGTATGGTGAGCTTTTTGAGCGGTGCAACTTTGGTTTTTTAGCACACGAGTGACGTCACTTTTGTTGCGGACGGTGAGATGACAGTGATGTATACCACTGCCGACATAGCAATCAGAGAGGATCTCACTCACTTTGCCAAGATCTCAATTCCTCGTTGGTTCAACTCATGAAGCGGCTCCACAGTGGAGTTGCATGGATTCTCAGATGCCTCTCAGCTAGCTATGTCGGCAGTGGTATATATCACTGTCATCTCACCGTCCGCAACAAAAGTGACGTCACTCGTGTGCTCAAAAACCAAAGTTGCACCGCTCAAAAAGCTCACCATACCCCGGTTGGAGCTCACAGCAGCGCTGTTTCTAGCCAAGCTCATCTCAAGTGTTCAAGCCACACTCAAATTGAACATTGTATCTACTCATCTGTGGACGGATTCATCAGTCACGCTCATGTGGATCAAAGCTCATCCGTCGCGTTGGAAGGATTATGCTAGGAACCGAGTCACTCAAATACAAGATTTTACAGAGCATGCTCAGTGGCGACATGTTCCTAGCGTTTCCAATCCTGCAGACTGTGCCTCTTGAGGCATAACCACAGAACAACTCAGAGCTCATCCCTTGTGGTGGACGGGGCCACCATGGCTCAATCAACCTCAAGAATCATGGCCTGCACAGCCTGCACTGCCCGAGAACCTAGGTGTGTTGGAGTCTCGGCCAGGAGTAGCCCTTGTGGTGGCTACATCGAATCAGGACTGTCATTGGGATCTGGTGCACAGGTATTCATCGCTCAACAAGTTGTATCGGCTCACAGCTCTCTGTTTGAGAGTCATAGCACGGCTCAAGAGGATACGTGGCTCAACACCAGTCACTCTCATCTCAGCACGTGAGATCGACGAAGCGAAGATTTTTTGGGTCAAGGCAACCCAGGCAGCTTACTTCTCGCACGAGCTCAAAGTGATGTCATCTGGTATGCTGCTGCCAACCTCTCATCCTTTCAGTAGGCTCACAGCCTACCTCGATCAACAAGGCGTAATCAGGGTGGGAGGACGGCTTAAACAATCAGCACTCAACTTTGAAGCATGTGATCCAGCAATTTTGCCTCGTCAGTCTCGCCTCTCATCACTTATTATAGACTAAGCTCATAAGCGCACGTTTCATGGCGGAACTCAGCTCACTTGAGCGCAAGTTCGACAAGCTCACTGGATCATTGGGGGTAGAGCTCCAGTCAAGGCTCACACCTTGCACTGTGTAGTGTGTGCTCGGCAGAGAGGAATCCGTGCTCAACAACTAATGGGTCAGCTACCTCTCTCTCGAGTCACACCTGCACAGCCGTTCACAGAGCCTGGAGTTGACTACGCAGGTCCACTCACACTCAAGACATGGAGAGGGCGAGGGGCCAAAACACACAAGGGCTAGATTTGTGTCTTTGTGTGCGTGGCCACGACGGCATTACATCTGGAGGTCGTCACTGACTGCTCAACCGACGCATTCCTTGCTGCTTTTCGGCGCTTCTCGGCCCGACGAGGAATACCTCGCGCTGTCAGCTCAGATTGTGGTATGAATTTCATCGGATCTAGCAAAGAGCTGCGACGACTATTCACATCATGCTCACCTGAACATCTCATCGTTGCAAATGCTCTCTCACAGGATCGTGTACAATGGCGGTTCAACCCTCCAGCAGCGCCACACATGGGTGGCAAATGGAAAGCAGCAGTGAAGTCGGTGAAGCATCACCTCCGTCGGACGGTGGTTGAAACGGTCCTCACCTACGAGGAGTTGACGACACTGCTGGCTCAAATTGAGGCTGTTCTTAACTCAAGGCCTTTAGAACCTCTCAGCGACGATCCTGAAGATGTATCAGCTCTAACACCAGGGCATTTTCTCATAAGCAGCACACTTACCACGATCCCAGAACCATCTCTAAAGGATCTGGCGATCGCAAGGCTCTCTCGATGGCAGCTCATACAGCAGAAATTTCAAAGTTTCTGAGCTCAGTGGTCTGCTCATTATCTCCAGCGTCAACAGGCAATTTCGAAATGGCACCACCCAAACAACAACATCCAGATCAGCTCACTTGTTTTGCTCACGGATGAGCGCTTTCCACCATGCAAATGGCTACTTGCACGAGTGATTGCGCGGCATCCTAGCAGTGACAGGCTCACAAGAGTGGTGACCATTAAGACAGCTACGGCAACGCTCACACGGCCTATTGCCAAGCTTGCAGTGCTTCCAGTTCCCTCAGCAGAACATCACGTTGAGGAGAATCAGCAACCATATTGCTGATGGCGTGCAGAATGTTTGAGAATGCTTGAACGTTCTGCCGAGCGTAGCGAGACTGCTCACTGCAGGCTAGCATGGGCAACTGCTTGCTGTTACCACTCAGCAGCAGCACCACGCAGGAGCTGTAAATCCTGCACTAGGTCTGCGTGCCGAGCAACAGGTCGCTGCGCATAAGCATTCTTCGGCTTGGTTCGACAACGGCTGCTTCGTATAACGCAGCCATCTTGCGTTTTTGCTCTCGTACAGCTCTCACCGTCATCGAGTTTCGTGCGTTCTCTCAACGATTAAGTGCATCAAAATCAGACTCAACGTCCAGCTCAGCCGACTTAGAGTCTACACAACCCAGCCATCATATCTGCAGTGATATATTGACGTCGGCACACCGGTACATCCTCATTTGGCTCATCGTGTCATGGACCCGGCATCAGCCTGATTGCGACACCAAGTCTCAGCAATTGCACACGATTAGTATAATCGTGTGCGGTAAGACGAACGCCTTATTTATTTTCTCTTTTCCGAACGCCTCATCTATTCTTTTCTCTATACGCTTTTTCTATATTATTTTCTGTATTTTCCGGTATTTATTTATGTATATTTGTGTGTCCACTGTCATTAGACAGGTGGAGCAAATAAATGCTATTGTAGTTAACATCCGTGTACTGCGTTTTAATTCAATCTACAAATATTTACAGTCCACTACCTCTCCAACAGCTGAATTCTCGAACAGACACAGTGAGTGAGAAGCTAGGTAAAGATTTCGAGGTAATGGAACCAAAGAAGATAAAGCCAAAGTTAAAAATTGTCAATGTTGATGAAGAAGAAATGAAACTAGAAGACGAAGATTTAATAAATACGATCAAGAAGCAAAATAATATCGATGGGAAAGGAGGAGGATGTTACATAAGAATGGTGAAGAGGATTAGCAACGAAAGAAAAGAAGGGACTACAAGAACTAAAAGAGAAAGCAAAGAAGGCTCGATAATACTTGAGGTAGATGGAGTAACACACGAATTAATTCTAAAAAGAGGAAAAATAAATATAGGTTGAAGGAAATGTATGGTATTCAACCACTATAGTGTGAGAAGATGCTTCAAGTGTTGGGGTTACTATTGCCAAAAATGGTACACGGCAAGAAACATGCCATAAGTGTGCAGGAGATCACAAAACAAGTGAATGTACGGCAGCAAGAAGATTTATAAATTGTATCTATAAAAATAAACCGTACAATTTGAAGATAAATTATGAACATGATACTCTGAATGTAGAGTGTCCAACTTACATGAGAGCATTAGAAGAAAATAAGAAAAGAATTGGCTGGGATTCTGGCAAGTATCAATCACGGGAAGAGGCAATTGCATAGACGAACGCCTAAAGTATGATGGCACACGAGGAAGAAATCCAACATCAGGTTATGAAGAGGATGAACCTGGCAATGTTGGTGCTATCGGAGACAAGATTGATGCCAGATATCGAAGATAGTGAGACGAATGCGCCAGGTTTTTGTATCGTTAGATGTGATTCGGAAAACAGGAATAATGGGGGAGTTATATTATATTATTATAGTACGTAAGAAACGATATCAAATATGAAGTAATATTAAGGGAAAAATAAATATCTAACTGTTGGTGTGTAGCGGTGAAAGATACTATTTTCAAACGTACGATCGCCGTTGTGTACCACTCACCGAGTGCGTCAGATGTTGACTTTATACGATTTTTGGAGGATATAGTGGACTTATTGGCAGTGTAGGGACACTGTATAATGGTAGGAGATTTTAATCTAGTGTAATGGGACGCCATTACGGCGATCCGCTACTATAATAAAACTTTAATACCACCCACACATCCAGCCTACACCAACAGACACAGATCACAACTAATAGGAAAGACAAAGAATCACCTGAAAAGTAGATTATCTATTCACAAAAGAAGCAAACACAGAACAGACGAACATCGACTGAACTAGGACAACATAGTACAAAAGTAGGTACACACGGTCAATCGCAAGTACCCACCCGAAACAGCATGCCGTCAGACATAGGCCCCTCCTAAATAAAATAAACAATCATCAAAACAAACACACCTCGCAAGAAGCTCAC
The DNA here is from genome assembly GCA_963942595.1 of Cylloceria caligata. NCBI lineage: Eukaryota > Metazoa > Arthropoda > Insecta > Hymenoptera > Ichneumonidae > Cylloceria > Cylloceria caligata. The sequence continues at coordinate 33,199,863 of OZ012704.1, read as the reverse complement.
ACGAGCAAGACGAGGGGCAGGTCAAGCAGCAATACCACGCACTACAGACCAGACCCAGCGTAGTAATCCCCGCCGCACTAGGAAGCAGGCGGAACAACCCGTAACAACAAACGCCTTACCGTACTAAGAAGGCATAGTCTGCCTCACCCTTTAAACCAACCACACCACACCGACGCGATGCGCTGAAAACGCCACAATGCGGTGAAACGACAAAAGAATTAGTGGAACTCCTGAAATTCCACAAATTCTCAAGAGTAAACGACAAGGGGATTCCACATGAAACCTCACCACATACCCCCACTCAAGGATAAAATATTAATAACGAAATAAAAGCATAAAACAAACCGAAATATCACAAAAAACCATTAACAAATTGAGATTAGGGCAAGCCCTACCCGGATAGACCCTCGAAAGCGAGAACAACATAAAAATCTAGGAAGAACATCTGAAAAACACATTATAAAACCCCAAATTCACAATAATTAATCAATCCTAGCAAATTTCGATCCAGAAGTTAGACAGGGAAAAACACACAAAGGATAAGTAAAACCACACATGACAGCAATTAGTAAAAAACTTTAATCAAACTGAGTAAACTCTCAGGAAAAGTTTGAACCTCCTGCGGGTGGAAATTAAACACAGACCAACAAAATTCAACCTCGCTAGAACCGCGGTTCAAACTCTAAAAAGACAAAGCCCGGCTAAATATAGAAATAACGGTACCCCGAAACACCACCCCGCACCTCCTTCACCTAGTGATTGAAGGGGGACAAACATCACGTGACATACCACAAAACACCCCCTCGGGGTCTATCCACCAAACTATATAAACCACGACTGGACAAGACTCGGGGCTTGTTGAAAATCGGTTCTTCAAGACGAAGTGCTGCCCGACAGCCGTCCTAAATTCATTTGAATCTCGGAATGTAACGAAAACAGTGTTCTTTCGATCAATCGATTCCCCTGCATTGTGCTTGGCCGTCGTTTGACCGAACGAAACTATAACGATAAGAACTAACCATTTGGGAAATATCTTGGTAGCAAACAGTATTCTTTTGCTCAACTGATTCCCTTGCATTGCGTCCTGGCCGTCAGTTGAGTAAACGGATTAATTAGGATACTCTGCGAGGAAAGGGCTCCCCTGCATTGCGCGTTGGCCGCCCCCAATCGCAGCGTTAGGGCATTCTGTCATTAACGTGTCCCCACGCATAGCGCCGTGGCTACATGTCTTCTGCAGAATGAAGAAGTACGTGTGTCTCCAGGTTAAGGGAGTGGCATACCGACTTGTTGCACCACGCGCAATCGACTCGTAGGGTGTACCTCCGTGGGTGGGACCACGCCAGGGCCAGCACGAACTACTACCTGCTACGGACGGATACCTCGGCCAATCTCACTAATTAAGACACCAAATTGTAAAGCCCTTAAAGGCGCAATAAGGTAGCTTAATCAAGTGCGACTAAAGGCCTCAGTATCCGGGGTACAGGAAGTGCTAGTTGGTCATAGCTGCGAACCCGGTGTCTGTTGCGAACAGCGAGCTATAGCTAGGGACCCAAACAATAACTAAGATGAGTAAAGATAGGTAGGTAAATTTACATACCCTACCTCACCACACGACACTCACGTTCCTACTATAAGCTCACCGCGCGACCATTAGTAGGGCGGAGCCTCAAAAGGCAGATCTCGCGAACGGGCATTCCAAAACAATAACATACCAAATAGCATGTCACCAGCTAGACGTCCGATGATTAAAAACAAGGCGGACCCGTACATCTGATGAAGGTACCAAGGAACGCCCCGTATGAGGACTAAGCCCAGCGAATAAGCCACACCTTGTAACATCTAATAGAGACACGCAAAGCACCAATGGCCATCGGGATTCGGCCAACGATATCCTAAAAATTCGAGAAACACACAAATTAATAAATTCCACAGATATAATATAAGAAAATCGCACATTAGCAAACGCGATAACCCCTAAACAGACAAATTGAGTGTTAAGCTCCATAAAGGTGATATCTCATCACTTTACGAATAGTAGAGTCAAAACCCGAAAGAAACTGGAAATTATTCCACATACGTAGTATTAAGAAAATTGAGTGTCAGCAAACGCGGTAACCCCGAAGTAAATAAATTGAGTGTTGAGCTCCGTAAAGGCGATATCTTATCACTTTACGAATAGTAGAATCAAAACCCGAAAGAAACTGAAAATTATTCCATTTACGTAATATTAAGAAAATCGCGTATTAGCAAACGCGATAACCCCTAAACAGATAAATTGAGTGTTAAGCTCCGTAAAAGCGATATCTCATCACTTTACGAACTATCAAGTCAACCACCCAAAATACCGGGAGCAATTCCACATACGTAGATTTAAGGAAAACCTCACGTAAACATCTGAACGCAAGCGAACGTTAAAACCCGTACGAACGATCAGATCGTCATACGAACGTCCTTCCATCCTCTTTCTAAACTAACAGACAGTCAGACAATTTCCAAACAATCAGTGCCTTCAGAACCATAAAGAAAAGAGAATTATACAAATACAAAGACCAATGATGAAAGGGTAACAAACCGCATGTCCACCCCGGACAAATGCGAAGTAATAAACCTAAACTAAGGTCTCATAACAACAACCATAAAAAGAGAAATAACAACATAATAGATTGTTTGCAAATACATAAAACAATAGACACTTCTAATCCCATCCAGCCCAGGGCACGAACCTGTTTCGAGCAACCTATCCTCTCCCTACGATCTAGGACGATATCGCTCGAAATAAAATTTAAAAACTACGCGATTTCACTTCGCCGCCTAGAAGACGCGCATCGTAGCGAACGATTAAAGCATAGCAACATTTAAAAAATCGCGAAACGTTTCACTAGATGTAATGAAAGATTCGTTTTATGCAAAAAAATTACCAACAGAAATGTCATATTTAGGTATGAAACAATATATTGATAAACCAACGCGAGTTACGAAAGATAGCAAAACATTGATAGATTTGGTTTTTGCGAATAGTAAGGTGAATTATAAAGTGCATGATAAACCGAAAATAACAGATCATTCTTGGATAAAAATTGAACTTATTATAAGCAACGAGGGTGAAAAATACAGAGAATTTATTAGTAGAAATTATACTTAATTTCATATAAGTGAATGTTTAAAGCAATACGAGAAGAAAGAAGAGAGTACAGAGATGACTTAGATGTGACTTAGTAGATGCATTAGATATAGTTGCACCAAAGACGAAGTTTAAAATTCCAAAGATATTATGAAATTATGATAGACAATAAGTAAAGATGACTCTGTAATGTTATGAAAAACTTTGAAAGGAGTATTAAGAAGAGAAAAAGCGGAGGTGTTCCGTCCTGGGTCCCCGATTCTTTTAATACATGAACATTTTTTAAAATGTTATTCCCTGCGTACATTTACATAGATTTCATATATATGTATATATATATATATATATATATATGCATCGTACATACTTAACGCGTATACTTTAATACGTGTATTTAATACATATTTAATACGTACAATTTAATACATATTTATACGTATAATTTAATGCGCATGTCTAACGCATATATATATATATATATATATATAGTATGTTAGATGGCTTGGGTTTTGGAGTAACAAAACACAGGTGGATTCGTCTAAAAGTATAGAGTATTATTATTAATTACATACATAATTGTAATAATATTAATCGCAATGTGAACACGTGTTGTACTAACCTAAAAGTATAGAGAATCGACAATTAATGTTTGTGCTTCCCTATATTAATCTCGTGGAGATTGTATAAGTTTTAAAATGATATTTACACTTCAAGTTTTATTCACTATTGCTTATTCTACTTATTTTACTTCTATTAGGTTTGAGAGACGACAGACATCCGTCTCGGTAGGCTCTTTCTATCTCACTGTCTATCCCCCCTCTCTAAGCCTAATCTTATACCACTATGTACACAAAGCTTACATATATACATAATGCATAAATTTAATATACATTTTATACATACATTTTATACGTATATTAGATACGTACACTTGATACATATATTTTCAGCGCTCACTAGGGTGTATGCGAGAAACGCTAAGTGAAGCATCGCGCGTTAATTACCCGTGCGACTTTGTTTAATCCCACGACTAGAACAGCGTATAGCTATTGGATATGACTTTGTATTTAGCGTAGCAATGCACAGCCTCTCTCGCAATTTAAACGGGATAAGGCTGCTCGCGATATTTAAGTGTTATCCAGTGGCGAGTAGCCACTTCAAATCTTTAGCTAACGTAAGCAGCCCCTCGTGCCGGGCTGTCGTGTTTGGTCCAGGCGACCGTCGAACGGAAGCGATAAGCCTTACACCCGGCCGGGTTACGTCGGCAGGCCAATGAGGCTGCGAGGCCCGTTGTTCTGATTCTTAGAATCTACTAGAGTATTCTTAGAGTCGCGGGACTCGCGACTCTGCACTTTTGAGAGTAGGCGACTGGAGGGGCACTTAGACACCCATCATATCGACAGTCGTTCTTCAAACGGGGCAGTCCTCACCGTGCGGGCACTTTTGACACATCGCTCTTCTAAATTATTCTCGCGCAATTAACATTTCAAACATTTCATCTCGTGCGTGTTATTTTTGCATTGTTCTATTTTTGTGCATTGTTCGAACGCCATTAACATTTCAAACATATTATCTCGTGCGTGTCATTTTTGCATCGTTCTATTTTTGTGCATTGTTCGAGCACAATTAACATTTCGAACATTTTATCTCGTGCGTGTTATTTTTGCATTGTTCTATTTTTGTACATTGTTCGAGCGCAATTAACATTTCAAACATTTTATTTTGTGCGCGTTTTAACAAACATTTATCGTAGTAACATACAAGGGTGTTCTCCTGACTTTACCAACCCACCAGAATCCCCACATTTCCTCACCCCGTCTTTTTTACTGTTTTCTGCCGCCGAGCGTGCCGCGATTTCTTTCTCGTGGGCCAGCTACTTTGTGCGACGCTTGGTCGTAAGGCCCCCATGGCCTTTGGCTTTTCATTTCTAGCTAGGTGATCTGGAGCGCGAATCTCGTTGCACCTCCAGGTCACGTGCTGTCTGGTCCCGCGACATCAGTTGCGAGTCTGCAGCACCCTACACCCTGATGGAGCTTGGAAACTCGCGCCGGGGATTCTTTTACTAGAGAGAGCGGCGTCAACCAACGGTTGCACGCAGCTCTCGATCTCTTTATTTCACGAATCGACGTGGTACCTCAGGGTCCTACACGCGGGTTCCATTATTTTCCGAGGAGGTTCGTATGACCACGAAGAAAGTGGACAACGACCTTTCCCGATTACCAACCCTATATATCTCAAAATTAGATAGACAAAACCCGTAAGAGGGCAGGACAACAGCATCGAGGAGACGGGTTGGCAGTTGCTGATGCCGTACCAAATCCTAACCGAGGATTGACCAACGTAACCATCGAATATGGCGATTGGTCGGTGAATTGGGTGAGTGAACACTTAAGTGAGTAGCTGTGGCTGCAATACGTGCCGTCATTGTTCAATGGTGCATGATTTGCCCCGATAGCGAGCGAACGGCACCCCAGCCAGGTCCGGAGACGTCGACCCAGCATCCGGAACCGGAACCCAATAACGAATCGGATACCACCGAGACCGATTCCGACGACAACGGAGTCGTCGAACTCGATTAATCCTTCCCTACATCGCCAATTGGTTTCAAGGTAAGTGAACAGGTATTTTACAAAAAATAGCACAAATTGGCAGATCTACCGTGCTCCAATCCCGAGCCTGCGCATTCTGGCTCAAAATGCAGATAAATATATGTTATTCCTACCTTGCGTCTTTTTTGTCAAAACCCAGGACGTAACAGGGGGTAAAAGAAATAAATAATGTAGATTTTGAGATATAACGAAACACAGGTGAATGTAGATTTGCAGACAAATTTAATTTGTATTACATACAGAGTATTGGTGATATAATTGAGTCTACATGTGTAGGGACTAATAAATGTAAGAAAACTATTTATGTTATAAAAAGTAGAGATGCAATAGAGAATTTAAAAGAGGAACAGATGGAGGAGTAACTAGTGAACTATTCAAAGTATGCTTTTATGTAATAGGGGAAGAATTATTGAAGGTAATAAATTATTCACTAAATAAAGGTACATGTCCGGAGGGATGGAAAACATCCACATCTATACCGATTCCCAAAGTAAAAAAACGAAAGAAAGCAAGTGTATATAAACCAATAAATATATTGCCAATATATGAGAAAGTATTAGAGTTAGTAGTTAAAGAGCAAATTGAAATATTTTTACAAAATAATGTGTTGGAGAATCAGCTGGCGCACGGCGATCGATATTCGTCGTGCGCCTACCTGTTGCGGTGCTCTAGCACACTTCGTTCGGTTGAGTCGAAGATAGCCGAGGCAGGGCTTCGCGAAGCCGAGGATGTGCCTCGTTGGCATGCCGCGTCGAGCGAGAGGATGTCTCTCTCGCTTGACTTCGGTTTCGCTCACCGGCTATCTCGCTCAACTGACTTCAGCGCCCAACGACGCTTTCATACCGGCAGCCATATTGGAATTTTGACACTTTTTTGGCTACACACCGGCAGAACAGCACACACAACAGGACTCTCGAACTCTCGGACCTTTTTCTCTGTCGCAATTCACCGGATTCGCTCAACCTTCAAGCTCAACAGGACTCAAATACACGGTAAGAGTACACCGTCACAATTCAGTGCAATTCAATGTCGGTGAGGAGTAAAAAATAGCGGTACATTCACATTTTTGTCTCACTCTGTGGCGTGCGCTGCAGCACATGCTGCGCCACGTTCTCCTCACTGTATGTTGCCAGTGTAATTAATATAATTATGCAGGTGCTTTATATTCACTGTACTTTCCTCCAGAAAGTCTGCTGGGAAAGTACAGTGACTATACACTGCTCACTCGTGCATTCTCAGTATATGTTATGTTGTGCTACGCAGTGCTGACTGCGTAGCTTGTCTCATACATGTAGAGCACTCAAGCAACTTTAATTGCAAGTGCTCTCATCGATTCACTGTAACCTCTCTTCACCAAACTGCTGAGAGCTTTCAGTGAATGGTGTACAAAATCTTACGCACTCATTTTTCTCTAGCGTGGCGTGCTACGCAGCACTGACTGATGCACGCGCACCGCTCTCTAGGTTCAAGCTCAATCACACTCAGCACACAATTGATATTATTGTGTGCTGTTCAAAGTCAGAATTCAATTCAAATTGTTTATTTATTTTTATAATTTGTATTTTTTCAAAATCTATGTTTTTGGATTGTTTTCTAAATTTAACTGATTTTTATATTAATTTTCACTTGTAACGTTTTTATAAATTATGTACTTTGCGTGTACTTTGGACCACCTGTCGGAAGGTGGAATAAACCACTTTCACACGATAACAACAACTTGTCTGGTTTTATTTATCACCTTGTCGAGAGTGAGTTTTCATGGGTATTCGATACATTCACAGATGTGTCAACTTCATCCACCGGATTCTCAAACATAATGACATTATTACAGAACACCAATCGGGTTTTAGGAAAAACCATTCTTGTGAGACAGCAATTCAAACTGTCATTAATGATTGGAAGATGATAGTCAGTGAAGGAAACATTGTCGGAGTAATATTTCTGGATTTGAAGCGGGCATTCGAAACAGTAGATAGGGATAGACTATTGGATAAATGACATCAATACGGAATGAGAGGAATGGAACTAGAATGGTTAAGGTCATTTTTAGGTAACAGAACACAACAAGTTAGATTTAACGTTCGGTGGTCAAAAAGAATTATGACAAAGTATGGGATTCCACAGGGATCAGTACTAGGACCTTTGCTATTTACGATATACATAAATGATATTGTGCAAATCTGTCTGTCAACATTTTTGCGGACGACACAATAATATATGTGAAAGGAGGAAGCAGCGAAGAGGTAGAAAAGAAATTAAACATAATCTATTATACGTATTACCTATAGTAGAAAATTGGATAAATAGAAACAAGTTAAAAATGAACGCTGCAAAAACTAAGTTTATGATAATTAAAAGTATAAGAAAGGAATTGAGAAAAAAATATTACGTTAAAATGTTTAGATGGCACTATGTTAGAACGTGTGGAAAATACCAAATATCTTGGGGTAATTATTGATGGTAAGCTCCGATTTGGGGAACACTGTGATTATAGTTAAAGAAAATAGGGAAAAAAATCAGTTTTTTAAATAGAATTGGTAACGACATATCGGGTTATACTAGATGTATGTTTTATAAATCAATTATAGCGCCACACCTTAAGTATTGTGCTACGATATTAGCAGGTATGGGTGAGACTCAGCGGACTAAACTGCAAGTTGCGCAGAACCGGGCCATGCGAGTCATTTTGCAATGTGATCGGTATACCAAAGTCCAAGGAATGCTGCACGCACTACAGTTTATGTTAATAAGGCAGAGACTATATTATAACTAGCTGACCCGGCAAACGTTGTTTTGCCATATAAATAATTTCCTAGTAATTTCTAGTGTAGACAAAAAATAGCTTACTTATTGTAAGTATGTATGTATGTTAGAATGTGTATATTGTATGTATGTAAGAATGTGGTATATGCGTGAAATAAGCATGGAGCGCTGTGAACGATGAGGGAATATAAAAATAACAAAAGGCAAACATTATTTTTAAGTTATTATAATTTATTCCTTAAAATTATATATCATTAATTAAACAATTACGACAGTAACACTATTAAACAATATCAATCTCTTAATGCTATAGCGTGAACAATATTTTTTGTTAGTCCATCTTTAGCTAACACAAACAAACTGGATGGTTTACCCACTCGACAGCATGCCACGTATAATTGTCCGTGTGAAAAACATGGTGTTCTCAAATCTAATCCACAAACAGACATCGTTTGACCTTGGGATTTGTTGATAGTCATTGCAAATGCCAATCTAATCGGAAACTGAATACGTTTGAATTGAATTGGCACATCTGTAGGTATAATAGGAATCCGTGGTATGAGTATATTTTCACCTCTGAACTTGCCATTTAAAATCCTGGCTTCGATCACGTTTTTCATTAATTTTTGAATGACTAATCGCGTACCGTTGCACAGCCGGGGCGGGTTCAAATTACGAAGCAAGATAATTGGAGATCCAACCTTTAATTGTAAATTATGCGGTGGCATGCCTGGCAAATCCAGTGAGTTCAAAAACTCTATGGGAAAATTTACTGCTTCGCTGTCGTCGCAAACTGTATCAATAGATTTATATGATACCAAGTTCCCTGGCAACAACATTTGTATCTTCAGATTTAAATTGTCAACGTCTACATTTTTTGCCGCTAAAATCGCTCTTTCTGCAAGCCACTCATGATTTATGTACTGTGTGTGTACATCGGGAAATATTTGTTCAATGAGAGTATCTTGCGAATCAGCGATTGTGCAGAAATCGGTCGGTAATTTTACGTATCCAGTTTCATCTATAGCAACTTTTCCATCACCGATATCTAAGAGTTGTTTTGAAAATGTTTCAGCGGATAGATCTTGAAGCATTTGAACGCGCATATTTATTTTTAGCTGTAATTTTTCAACATTACGCCACAATGGAGATGATTTTAAGCAAGCGTTGATCTCATCAGCGTATGTTGAACGTGGAATGACTGGAAGTGTTTGTCTGAAATCACCTGAAAGGACCAACAGAGTTCCGCCAAATAGTTTGTCACTGTTTTTAATATCTTTCAATGTCCTGTTCCACGCCTCAAGTGAATGTTTGTGTGCCATAGTACATTCATCCCAAATAATAATTTTACACCGTTTCAGCACAGTGGCCATGGACGATTGTTTCTTAATGTTGCATACTGCGTCAGGGTTATTCTGAATATTTAGTGGCAGCTTAAATACTGAATGAGCTGTTCTACCTCCATCCAATAAAGTTGCTGCAATGCCCGATGATGCAACGGCCAATGCGATGCCATTATTTGATCGTATTTCAGCAAGAATTAGCGAAATAACGAATGTTTTGCCAGTTCCACCCGGTGCATCCAAAAAGAAGAACCCACCTTGTCCAGCTGAAACTGCGAGCATAATGCGATCATAAATGGTTCTTTGTTCCTCATTCATTAGTGGGACATTGCAGGCAACAATCGCTGCCATTTCTACAGTACTGTACTGCAGTTCACGATTCATTTCAGTATTCATTAAATCAGATGCAGTTCGATTTGGCGAATTCATACCGAAATTACTAAGTGGTAAGTTGGCAATGACAATGCAAAGATCCTCAATAGCAATCAATGCTTCATTGTACATTTCGTCGCTGAATGTTATGGTTAGATCGTGGCACCGTATACGATGTTGATGCAATATATCATCAGTCATTAAATCTTTGTGATTTTCCCATAATATCTGTGCTCGGGCTGGGAAACATGTAGTCAACACTATAGCGAATAGTAGACGAATTTGTATTGCTGTACAGTTCAATGCAGCTTCAGCAAGCATGCATTCCCACTGGTTGTCGTCTTCCAGCAAGCCGAGTGCAAGGCATGCATCTTTATACGTTGGATATTGTTGCCCATTCACTTTACGTATATCTTGAAATGATAATGGGCCAGTAACATTAACCAACAACAGTCGAAGATAAAAGCACTCCGTGTGTCTTGGATTGACTGTAAATAATCGCCCCAAGGCGTTTGATTTAAATAAATTGAGACATGCAGCAACTGGTGAGCCTTGCTTGCGGGGCATCCATGTTTTTGTTTGAGTCCATGTGAAATAGCGTGGTACTTGTGAATAAAGTAATGTTCGTGCAAAGGCACCAAAATCATCCGCACGATTTCACAATTCAAAAAATGCAGTGAGTGTAGTTTTAGGTGGATTTATTGCACGATCAATCGCTGTCTCGTTCGTGAAAAATACACGCTGACCGTTTTCAAGATGGATGGCTAACTGAACAACTGCTGGATCCCGTTCATGAATTGGAAAACCAAAGATACGCCAAGCAGCTTCATTGGAGCTGATGTACCGACCAACTTGGTAGAGCGTTATTTCATCGTTTTTATTCACTGGAGGAGCATTCACATTAGTATTTTCCACTCTAAACACAGCCATATCACTGCCTTTATGGACATACTTGCAAATGTATTTGATGCTCTTCACAGAACTGCAGAACTCAACATTATTATGAGCATTATATGTCTTGCTCAGCAGAGGCGAATATGGCACCACCCAACGATTGTCAATATCAATGTCTGTGTTGATGATACTTTTAATAAATGATTGTCCGCCATTTTCAGGATTTCTTCGACGATATATTGGGTATCCGTCGACATTTGTGACCGTATCATTGGTAAAATCTTTAGGGAAATTTTTAGTACATTTTCCATCAGCCATGCAAGGCGATGAACTATTAAGAGTACCACATGGACCATGAATCATGTTTGTTGTAACAATATCAAACAGCAGTTGGTCAGTGGATGGATCTGGAATTTCCGCAGAAATGATACTATCGATTTCTTCAGGACGGATTTTGTCGATGAACCAAACCAAAATGTGTGCATGAGGTAATCCTCGCTTTTGCCACTCAACCGAATACATCCAGCAACGTGTGGGACCAAATACATGTGATTTAGTAATGAAACTTATTAAAGACTTCAACTTTCGTCTGAACACACGTGCTGTAATGTCATGGCGATGTATTGCATTTTGGCCAGGCAGTAGGAAAGATGTAATCTCTGGCCATTTTGGATTACATGTGAACGTGATAAATAAACATGGTCGTCCATATTCGCGCACGAAAGTCAGAGCATCCTGTATATATTCTTGCATATGACGTGGACTGCCTACGTACGATGATGGTAAAATGACATGGTTACCAATTTCGGCGACGTCGGCGTTGTTGTTGATAGCGTCTCGCAAATGAATGTACTCTTCCGCGCGCAGCTTTTGTTGATTATATCGTAAGTATCGTAGTCGTTCGCTCTCAATCTTCGCGTACATGTCGACCATGAATTGTTGACAAAGCTCACGACATCGTAAAATGACGTTGTCCAGGCCACGTCTAATCATTAATCGGTACGCATAATAATCCTTTGAGCTAACGTTCTTGTTTATTTCAGCTCCTGTAATATTTGTTCATAAAAATTAATTTAAATTTATTACGTTCAATAATTTAATTGTTTTGTTAAATGATTAATGATCAAATTAATAATCAATGAAGTACCTGATACGGGATCTCGTTGTTTTATGTTTATGCAATATCCGTCTTGTCCCTTCCAGAATATTAGCGGATATTGGAGAGCGTCATATGAACGATGTGTGTCAGCAATGAACTGAAGATTATTATTTCTTCTACGAATCACAATTTCTCGTGCAGCTGTACAATCGCCAACCATGATTCCAGCAACATCATCAACAACGGGTGCATTGAATCTACGAATATGCTCTCCAGCTGGTGTTTTATCAGGATTAATGACGATAGCGTGATTATCGCTTTGTAATTGGTGCATATGTGATTTGAATATTTTCAACAACTCGTTGTGCTCGTTCAAAAGAGCATCTAGCTCGCTGACGATGCGCCTGGCATAAAGTGAATCAAGGTTATTATAATCACAACGTGCATTCACGCGATTGGCAAGTGCGCTTCCGGAATCCTCGCCGCCCATAAAGTAGATTTGTAAGAATTTATGTGGTTCGTTTGGCATTGGCAGCAGTGAGCCCATTTTATGATAAACTTGGCCTCTGATTTTGAATGTAGAATTGAATTGTTGACCATTTGCATTAGTATTTCGAACTATTTCTGTTGCTCCGAACGATGTCATTTGAAAGCATGAATTGAATCTTCGAATTGACTTCAGGAACACGTTAGAATCTGGATCCGTGCCGATAAGTAAGCCGTTCAATGGTTCAGGTGGTGTTTCAATTTCAGGTAGTTGCACTTTTCCTGACGCGCAACACATCCCAGCTGGCTCATTTTTGAATTTCAGAGCATGACAATGCGGACATTCCTTGTCCATAGCACCAATTACCACTTTTGAATGAGCATAATATTCAATATCGGGCTCATACTGGAATGCTAGACGCAGGAATGAATCAGATATAAATGCTCGATGTACCTGTTGTCGTTGTTGGTCATTTGTTCTTCGTCTATTGACTGTGAAACGGCGTGATTGTCGTTGTTCTAATCTTCTGACTTCATTGCGTTCAGCTCGTGTATCTTCTGGCTCTTCTTGATGCAATTGCGCCATTCTGACACGTGCATCAGTACTTTGTTGCTGGATTTGTTCTTCTGTTCTTTCGGATCTGCTATTTCGCAAGTTTCGAGCTTTACTTGTACTGCGGCTCAAATCAGCCCCTTTGCGTTTTCTTTGCATTGCTCACTGTACAAAACATACATAAATAGAATTAATGAAATTATTTCAAACAAAAGTAAAAAATTAAATTTTATGAAAACATTGTCTCTTATAATTTTTTCATACAACCAATATTTCCATTGACATTTCAAAATAAAGATTCATAATGATTGATTTTTTGGAAACTATGAAAATCTTAATTGTTCAATTGCATTTTTTTAATAAAATTAAATTAAAATTACATTTTTATAAGATCAACAACATTTTCGATATTAATAAAAAAAACTATACTTACAACACAAAATCCGTTGTTATTGGAAGCTCGTGTCACGTGTTGAGTACTTTTGAGGTTATAAAATCACTTGATTAACTAATCGTGCAAAATACACTCAAAATTGATAATTTAATTATTATTGATAAAATAGGAATGATTAAAAGTTAATATGAGAGTTACACTGAGATAGCAAAATAATAATTGTCAACGTTACTACTACACTTGATGCATAAACAATAATGATGGCCGACAACTGTGTAGGGAGTGAGAAAGAAAGGAGACCGGCTTCGTTCTCATCCCTACTCCGTGCTGTTTACTGGGTCAGAAGTGACACCTGTAGACATCTGGCGGGGATATAACTAATTAAATGACAATTGATCAGTTTTCGACCGGAGAGGAAAAATGATTAAATTACTAAAATGGCTATTAAAAAATAAGGGTTGATCGTAGAAGGGTGAAAATTGAGGATTGTATGTATTTTTGTATGTTGTATCATAAAAAAATAGAAATTAAAAATTTTGTCTAAAAAATAAATAAATAAATTTAGGGGTGGACTACCCCTAACATTTAGGGGGATGAAAAATAGATGTTGGCCGATTCTCATAGATACCGGATAAGCACAAAAAATTTCATCAAAATCGGTCAAGCCGTTTCGGAGGAGTATGGCAACGAAAACTGTGACACGAGAATTTTATATATTAGATGTTTGTATATTTGTTTTTAAACTTGTAAAAAGTATATTGCCTGAGCAATTAGGAAATAAGATAGTGTTAGTAGGATATGAGAATGAAAGGGGAATAAGACAAGCGGGAAATATTGTGATACAATTTCGAAGAACAAGAAGTGCGCAAAAAAGTATATTTTACGAAGGGATAAAAATGTATAATCCGGTGCCGTTGGAACTGAAGCAGTGCGATAGACTTGAAACATTTGAGCGTTTGTTAAAAGAATATGGTATAAGATTATAATACATTAGTTAACTAATTTATAAAACACTTTATGTAAGATAAAAAATAGCTGAGAAAGCTAATAAATATCAATCAATCAATCTCTCTCTCTCTATAGAGAAAATGCATTTACGCATACCAGAAAGGTAATGAAGGACTCGGCCAAATGGCAATACCCCCTAATACGTTCCTCCTCTGCACTGGTTGTACGCCCCCCCCCCCCCCGGAACCGCAAGGCATTACTTCGCGTGGGGCAGTCTATGCCTCAGCAGGCCATCCTAGCTCTTATTCGAGATTTCCCTTTTCAACTCTGCTGATGGTATTGAGTTTCTCGACTATGGACGTGGCAAGTGTTACCACCGCATCCCACCCGTTCTGTAAGGCGAGCATGCTCCTCTCCATGCCCTCGGGAGTCGGGGGGGCTTCCTGAGGCCCGATTGCGTTCCCGTTCTTCCAAGAATTTTGAGCAATGAATGAGGGCGTGTTCCATGTCTTCGTCGACACCAAGGCATGTTGGGCATTCCGCGCTTTGGTAAACGCGGATACGGTGTAAATAGTTGCGGAAGCAGCCCTGCCCGGTAAGCACCTGCGTTAGATGAAAGTTGACGAATCCGTATTTCCGGCTCGTCCACTTCATCACGTTTGGGATGATATGATGGGTCCACCGACCCTCGCCTGCTGAATACCATCGGCGCTGCCATTCATCTGCGGTCCTTCTGGACCATTGGCTGCGCTCCTGGTCGATGGCGTCTCTTCCTGTACGCCTTCCTTCACGGTACTTTTCGGATCTCTCCGTTGCTAACAAGTCTATGGGGGGAAGTCCCGCGACCACAGAGAGATTGATTGATTGATAGTTTATTTATGCCTTGGTAACCCTTTGGCAACAAGTGTATAAGAACAATTAAATTATAATGAATATAATTAATATATGCTATTAATTAGAAGAATATAGAATTAGTAAAATTAGAAAATAACTAGTTAATAAATCAAACATAATTAAGAAATAACAAAGTATCAAATTCAAATTATAATCTAAGTAACAGAATATTAGAATCAAAAACAAATCAATTAACAATGTTTAAAAATTTATAAAATCGAAAATTAAAAATATATAAAATATATTGTATATAACTATAGATAAAAATAAAATAGAAAATAATAATAAAAATAAATAAAAATAAAAATAAAATATTAAACCAAGTCTACATGGTCAAAAAGGTGAGCATATAAACGTATCTTAAATATATCTAAGCTAGACGATGAAGTAATAGTTGTCGGTAAAGAATTCCACAGAGAAATTCCTGATATGGAATACGCTTGTTGGTAAGTCGTTGTGCGATACGAAGGTGTAATAAATATGGACCTTGGTCTCCTCTCAGAGCGCTGAGACATTATACCCTGACTTTGGAACAACTCTAGAATATAGGCTGGTACTTTTTTACCGATAACATTGTACATAGAAATACCGAGAAAATAGATGCGTCGTGATTTAACAGTAAGCCAGCCAAGTCTACGCCTATAAGGTGTGATGTGCGTATCAAGTCGGAGATCAAAAATAAAGCGAATGCAAGTATTTACGAGCCGTTCGAGTGTTGTGTTCAGTTCTTCAGTTAGGCCATGATAGACTAGACAACAATAGTCTAAAAGAGGGAAAACAAGAGAAGTAATCAGCAATGTTCTTAATTCATGCGAAAGCGCTGTTCGATGGAATTTTAATCTGTAGATGGTAAAGTTAAGTTTTTGTGAGATATTTTTGACTTGAGTTCGCCACGATAGGTTACTATGTAGCATCACTCCTAAGTTTCGCACTTCATTAACAAAAGGGATAGTCGCACCATTTAAAGAGATTGGTGATACTGCGCTGAAGTCGAGTTGCCGAGAATAGGAATTGCTACCTAGTACAATAACTTTCGATTTGGCTATATTAAGTTTCAAACCGTTAATAGCTGCGAAGTCAGCAATGGCGTATACATCCTCGAATATTAATTTCAGGCCTTCGGCTACTTGAGATGGTAGGCAGCTCAGGTAAATCTGTGTATCATCAGCGAAAATTAAGAGAGAGAGAGAGAGAGCGACGTTAGGCGCAGTGCGTTAGGTACAGACCACCCTTAGCACGGCTACCCTGCAGGCCCGTCGGCAAGTGTCTCCGTAGCTCGCGTGGCTCCTCAAGGCTTTAGCCCAGATTGGAGCCCCGTAAAGAATTACGAAACTCACAACCGAAAAGAGAAAGGACCGTCGTGGTTGTTTGGGCCCCCCTATGTTGGGCATGATTCCCACAAGCGCACGGGCCACATTCGATGCTTTCGAGCCTGCGCACAGTGGGGCCGATTCCCGAAAAGCTGGTCAAAAGTCGAAAAATGAAGTTTCATTTTATAGGATTTAGAGTACATAGGTGGATAGAGTAATGTTTATAGAATATAATGGAACATTTTATAAGGGCTAGTGAAGTATACCTGGCAAGTATAAGCCAGTACAAAAGAGACCTTCGCGCAAGTAATAGCTCGATCGTTCGAGCTCATATTCAAGCGTCATATTAAAAAATTCGTAGAAAATTGTGAAATTGGTGTTTCTTAATTCTGCAAAATGGTGGTTTCAAGTTGAAGAGAGTAGTTTATTATCATATGCGTCGAAAATTATAACAGATACATATAAATTAATAGCTAAACAATGTCTAAAGTAGAAAAAAATGAAAAATTATGTGCAATCATTTTAGAAAAACAGGGAAAAAGTTCAAAGTTCCGCAGTGTTCCGCAACGAAACAAGTTTTAAATTAAAGTTTTTACTGTTATGTAACAAAATTAGTAAAAATCAGCTGCAGCTAGCTGCAACTTTGTTTTTAGTGCACATTTAAAATATAAAAAATTACAAATTCACATTAACCACTTGTTGCACGTTTTTTCCAAATGAATATAATTTTGTGAAACTTGTTACTCGGGGGTTTTTGGGATCACTGAATACGAATCCGGTGTCAAAAAAACTAAATTCAAAATGGCGGATCCAATATGGCGGCCGCAATTTTCGAAATCGATTGGATTCGCTTGAAACTTGTTACTTGGGGGTTTTGGGGGTCGCTGAATACGAATCTGGTGTCAAAAAACCAAAATTCAAAATGGCGGATCTAATACGGCGAACATAATTTTCGAAATAAAACCACTATTTTTAATTTTGTTTTTTCTTGGCTATGCAACGTGAATAGTTCCGTAGCGTAGTGGCTTACACGCTGGACTCGTACATTATTGTTCTCGGTTCAAATCTCGTGTAGGTGATTTTTTTTTATTTTGCATAATAATTATTTAATAAAATTGTAGTTAAATTAATTCAGCAATTTTCATAATTTTGATAATTATTTTAATGTTATAAATAACTTATTTCGTTTTAGAGTATATATTGTTGGATTCTAACATTTATAGAGGATAACGGAACATTTGAAAAGAGTCGACTGTATACATAGACCTACCTGCAATATATAGGTCTATCTATACAGAGTGGAACAGATAGATTTTTTGCGAGGGTAATGGAATATTTGAAAAGGGTCGATCACGTCACAAAGGGTCCATAGGCCTACCTGTGGACCTGTGGCAGTTACGAGCAGAGTTGCCTGATACGTATCTTTTTCGCGCATGCCCATTCAGTTTGGCATCCACGTGTTCATCAGTGAAGTACTTAGTTCAACTATTTAACGGTATATATAGCCCTTATTTTGAAAGAGAGATGTTATTTTTATAGAAATTTAATACCGGCTATGGTAAATCAACTAATAATAAATTACTGTCGCTCCATAATTTATTACTGCTTAATTTTCGATGTCGTCAGATTCTTCAGATTTTTATACAGACAATTCGACTGATGATGAAGACTAATTTTTATGTTAATATTAGAACAATATTCTTGTTAATATAAATTTATTTTTTGAATTTGGCTTCGTACTGTATTTCTCAAATAAATATGTTAGTATTTAAAAAATCGTGTTCCTTATTACACTTTCTTATATATTTGAATTATACATTTTTCAATATTTTTCTAAATGATTAAAAATGTAATTACTTATCTGAAATATGTACAAAATATTTCCTTTAAACAAGAAAATCATTACTCTGTAATCCAAATACATTTATTTTAAAACTGTAAATAAAATTATTATACAGTAATCTTAAAAAATGTTTACTTAAACTAAAATAATTATAAATTAACTGTTTGAACATGTTAATTTTATTTCACAAAATCTATTTTGTTTCAGAAAATGATTTTAAGAAATATGTGCTTCAAATAAAAAATTCATTGCATGTAACTGAAGTACATTCACTTCAATAAAGAAAGGAAATGTAACTTGTAAATAGTATAAAATAAGTCTTTTAAAAGTGATTTTAATCAATACAATTATAGATGTAAAAGTAGATGTTTTATTACTTTTTATCAAATATATAATTTACTTACAGATTTATAAAAAATTAATGAATTTTTATAATCGCTTTTTTGGATCTGCCATTTTGAATTTTGTTTTTTTCACATCGGATTCATGTTCAGCGACCTCAAAAACCCCCGAGTAAGAAGTTTCAAGCAAATCCGGTTGATTTCGAAAATTGCGTCCACCATATTGGATCCACCATTTTGAATTTTGTTTCTTTCACACCGGATTTGTATTCAGCGACCTCGAAAATCCCCAAATAACAAGTTTCAAGCGAATCCAGCCGATTACGAAAATTGCGTCCGCCATATTGGATCCGCCATTTCAAATTTTGTTTTTTTCACACCGGATTCGTATTCAGCGACCTCGAAAACTTACAGAAACCAAGTTTCATACAAATTCGATAAACATTCCGTATTATAACTGAGTATTTTCGGTTTACTATCGCCATTTTGAACCCGCCATTTTGTTTTTTTACAATTTTGACTTCAGATTCGTAATCAGCAACCCCAAAAACTCTTATATACTATATCTCAAACAGAATGAACTACGTTTTCGACTTTTGACCAGCTTTTCGGGAATCGGCCCGACTGTGCGGCGTTCAAAACGTGATCTTTGAAAGACAGTCGTGCGTCTATAGCGACCCCAAAATACTTCATGGTGTCCACCATCTTGATCTCCGTGCCTTCGATCGTGAAGATGGTGTACATCCTCTTTTTTGTGCGAGAGATGAGCACCGCCTCGGTTTTTTCCGCCACCAGCTTTAGCCCGTGATCGCTCAGCGAGTCGGCTGCTACCTCGATTGCGTCATCTTCAAGATGTTGCAAATCGTGAATACACTTCGCAACGACGATAAGTGCAACATCGTCCCCGAATGCCACCATTGACACCCCGCCTGGAAGCGATTGCCTAAGCAGCCCATCGTACAGGATGTTCCAGAGCAGGGGCCCCAAAACCAAGTCCGGAGGCACGCCTCCCGTGATGTTGTATGAGTGCGTGCCATCGTCGGTGTCATAGAGCAGGGTTCGATCTGTCAGGTACCTCGAGATGACCCTTCGCAAGTAGAGCGGCACTTCAAGGTGTTCCAGCGCCTCCATGATTTGATTCCATCTGGCCGAGTTGAACGCATTCCTGATATCCAATGCGATAACGGCACACATGTGGCTGGTGTTCCGGCTGCCACTGATGGCGTTCGTGGCTAGTGCCATAACTCGGTCAATGGCGTCTACTGTTGAGTGACCTTTCTGAAAATCGAACTGATCATTGGAGAGATATCCGGCCAGTTGTTTGGCTGCTTCTAGCCTGACACATATCACCCGCTCGAAAAGTTTGGTTGCGATATACAGCATGCACAGCTGTCGGTACGAGGATGGCTCATGCGGGGGTTTATTCCCTTTGGGGAGGAGTACCAATCTCTGAACCTTCTACTGTGACGGGAAGATTCCTTCCCGCAAACATGCGCTAAATGTATCCCTGGACATATTGGCAGCCATCTTCAGCTTAGCTTCGGCGATGACTGGCGGCTCGGCCACACTATCGCCTACCATCAAGCCAGTGTCAGACCGCCTTTCCTGTTATTTTGGGAAGATATGGCGGACTACTCTGCCGAGGAAGGCCGCTGTTACCCATGGGTTTGATCTTATTCATAACCGTTTTTTACGGTCATCCCCAGGGTTCCCGGTCCACTTCTGCACAAAAGTTCTGCCAGCACTTCCTCTTGGCTGCCTCGATGTGTTTTTGCTTCATAGGCCGCGCTTAGCTGTTGGTATTACGGCCTATGGACTGCTCTTTTATACCGCCTCTGGGCTCGAAGGCACTGTCGTCTGATTTCTGCAATGTGCTCTTTCCACCAGTAGACTGGTGGACGGCCGCGTGGATTGAATTTCGCCGCCATAGCGTTATCGCAGGCCGCTATTATAGCTTGCGAGAGGCTTCGAGCTCTTTCCTCGGTGGTATCATCCACCCTTGCTTCCTCCAGAGACCAGATGAACGTCTCCTGATTCAAGGTGGAGGGTGCCCATATATATTTCCTGCACTGACGGTGCGCATGAGTTGTCCTGCTGGTAAGGTGGAGCTGGTACATCAGAGCGTGATAATCGCTGCCAGTGTATAGATTGCTAACCCTCCATTTCAACCCTTCGCCCATCATTCTGGGATCGACGAAGGTCAGGTCGACTATGGAGGACTTACCGCCCTTGATGTAAGTGAGCGTCGTTTTAGTATTCGCAATCTCCAGCTCAAGTGTCGCAAAGGCTTCCAGGAGGGCGCGACCGCGGTTGTTGGTTTTCGCGCTGCCCCACTCTATCGCCCATGCATTAAAGTTCCCCCCGATTACGACTGGTAGGCGAGAGGTCCTTGCACTGGCGATAATGGCATCCAGGAACCCTAAGAACTGATCGATGGTATCGCTGGGCAGAAGATAGCAGCTGTATAATCTAATACCAGCCACTTCAACCCAGGTGAAACCGGGTAGTCGGCTACCCAGTTTGGTTCGCTAAGATCCCTATACTCCTCGCTGATGATGGCTTTCAACTCTCTGACCAGCTGGAACAGCAGGTCTTGGGCCACCACGCAGTGGTTCAGGTTCAATTGGAGTACCTTAGCCATTGCTGTTCAGTGGTCTAACCTGCTGTGGTACTCGTTTGCCTGTGTTCGTGCAGTCCACAGCTTCGTGGTCCTCCTTTCCGCACCGGAAGCACTGCCCTGACCGGTCGACTGCGCTCTTACAGTTCCTCGCGAGATGCACGATCTCATGGCATTTAAAGCAGCGCGAGGATGCTTCACGCAGTCGTACCCGGCAGTTCACCCAGCCAATCCGTACTTTCCCAGCTTGCAGAATTTTTTTAGCTGCTGTAGCCGGGAGCAGGATCATGGCGGCCTGGGTGCCACTGTAGGATCGCCTGAGTCTCACGTTCTCAGTGGTCACTATTCCCGGTCTGGCCACCGCAGTGATGGCCTCAACGACCTCTTCCTCTGTTGTGGCCTCGTCCATGTCCACGATATTAAGAGACTCTCGATGGGTCAAAGTATGGACTTCAGTCGCCTCTTCGAGTTCGGACGAGACTACTGTCTGAAGCTCATGGGTCAACGTTCCGTGCCTTCCCAGTTCCCGTAGCAGTTCGTCCGCTCTGGTGCGCCTGATGAGTGACCCTCTTTCCAAGTGGTTTGAGGTGCGGTGCGGCTCTCACCTTTTGCAATATGTCCTTGTATGACGTCTCACCCGATGCCTTAATTTTTATGGCATCAGGGCGAGCGGGTCTTGTCTTCCCCAATTTTGACTTTGGGGCTGCCCCGTTTGTCTTGCCGACATCATCTGTCTTGGTGGTGTCCTTTTTCTTTAGCTTCTTCTTCTTCACTGTGGTCCACTCCGACGCTGGTTTTTCTTGCTGTCGGGGGTGGTCTTTCGTAGGGCGCCGAACGCTTTGTGGCCTTACTCTTAAGAGGCCCCTTGCTCATGGGTATCACAGGTGATGAGGGACGCTCCCGTTTATTGGCTGACTGCACTACCTCTGTCTGGAAGATGGGTGATGTTTGGGTCACCCCATCCTCCTTGGGAGGCAGTGTCGACAGCCTTAAGGCATCCCAACACGCTTTCTCAAAGTCTTTCAGCGCCCTGGTGGCACACCTCGACATATCCTTGAGTTCCCTGTGTATGTTCTTCTTCTCAAGAACGAAGTACACGAGGCCCTCCATATCCCTTTCGAGTCTTTTAAAGACTTCATCCGCCTTAGCGGTTGCCAGTTGTTGTTGGCTGAACGCAATTGCTGCTAAGGTTGTCGTCGTAGGATCTACCACCAAGACACCGCCGTCGTTGTCTGGACCGTGTAGCTGGCTGTCCCCAGAATCCTTGGGACCGACACTGGCCATCGAGGCTTTCACTCGATCGGAACCAGTGCTGTGATTACTCCCTGCACAAGAGGTATCCACCTGGGGTATATTGTTTGTACCACAACCTTCCATCACTGGTTTATTTTCGGGATTCCCTGCCCTAGTCTGTTGGTCCGTGAAGCTTATTTTATTTTGGCCTTACCCGCTCTTGCGAGCGAGCATTTCCTAATCCACCACTTGGAGTCTATAACCCCTACGTGGCGCGGTAGGGGTTACAGACCTCCCCCTGTGGTGTGTGTGCGTGTGTGTGTGTGTGGAACCATATCCTGTGTCTTTTACTGCAGAGCAAACGTTTCACTAGGAACACAGGGCACCGCAATACATGATTTAAAACCGCGTTTGTTGCATTCAAAGCGTTGGACATCTGATTATGGTTTACAGGAGGTTGTTATCTTTATTCCCGTATTTCTCTCCAGCAGCATCTCGAGCATTCTGTCTGTCTGTAATGTCCTATACTCAACCAATAAAAAGCAATATGTATCCGCGATACGAGAAGAAGATATGAAGCGACGCGCTTTGGTGTCGGGTAATTTCAGTCGAAAGTGTGATGAGCGTGTTCTTGCGCACCCAGGAAATGTGCAATGTGTACGACTAACTGGATGAGATTCTACGCAGCGTATATTCAGTGGAGCGTCGAGGAAGGCCCGTTGGACTTGGCGAAATCTATATCGGAATGTCCTGTATTATGTCTCGTTTTAATAGAGTTATCCGCGGCGAAGTAGTTTATCCGGACTTTGATGGGTACTGCGAGGTGTTGTTAGTTGATTTTGGCGAGACCATTTACATCGACTGGTTTCACCTATTTCATCCGGAGCCTTTAGCAAGTATGATGCCAGCATGTATGTTTTGTCCTGAACTGCTCAATATATGGGCTCAACGGGTAATCTCAACGAACGGAAAGCGCGCGGAAGTGGCAGCGTGTATTATAGAAGCCCAGGGTCATAAGATAGACATCGGTTATGATATTCAAGCCGTGAACGACACTTTGCTGAGGTGACCCTCTAGGACCCGGACGTAGCAAGAAATGAAAGACTCTCTCTCTCTCTCCGCGCGCGCGCGCGTGTGTGTGTGTGTGTATTCCAGGTATGTGTACCCCTTTGCTCTATCCTGCTTTTATATCTACTTTTCCTTGTTCAACAAGAGTACCCACACTGGGTACCCACACTGGGCAGAGTGGGTAGTGCGGCGGTGGAAAAGTGGAGTGGTAGGGGTAGCCGCGTAGTGGGCGAAGGAGTGTCATAGAGCAAAGGCGTATACATGCTACCATGGCTCAAGACACAGGATTTATGCATCGCCTCGTGCGACGGTGATTTCCCGGTCGTACTTACAACGTGAGTAATATAGACGACGTACAGGAGGCTGATTTAGCTTATCTTCGCTCGATAGCTACGGACAACGATGGGTATGTATATTTGCTTGTTGTTATCGATGTGTTAAGTAAATACGCGTGGGTCGAGGCTGTACATGACAAAACAAGCGTAAACGTAGCATGCGGTCTCACACGTATACTCATTTGCAGTAACAACCATTGCCACAGTAATTGCAAACTGATCGCGACAAAGAATTCATCGGGGCTCCATTTTAGCAAATTCTTAAGAGAAAGATTATCGATTTACAGCCTGCTCGCAACCCCGATATAAAAGCCCCGATTGCCAAGCGCTTTAATTGCACGCGAAATAAGCATTACACCGATGTTTTTCAAAATTTTTTATATGCTTATAATCACACTAAACACAGGGGAACGCATATTCCTCCAGCCTAAGTGACCTTAGAAAACGCTTCTATAACTTGAGAAAATCTAGCTTAGTTACAAGCGTAACGCGAAAAAAAACTAAAAAGTCTGAATACAGGATCGATAACTCGGTGCGTATCACCGTTACAGTTAAAGCAGCATACGCGAAAGGGTATGAGCGCGGTTGGAGTAACGAGTTTTTCAAGATTCAACGAATATCAGTAAATCGAGAACTATTCGCGTATATTTTAGGGCCTTTGAAAAAATGGACACTCTCATGCAGTGGTCCGGTTATAAAAGACGCAAAATTTCGCGATCTGCTCATTTACTGAACAAACATTAACCGCGACATATCTTCCGTAAGATGAAAAGCGTAATAAAAAGAAAAGTAATAAAGAATAAGAAGAATAATGAGAACAATAAGAAGAAAAATACTCGTCAACAAACGCTTGCAGATATTTTTGGATAGCTGTAACGAGTGCCTCAAATGGGAGCTTGAACTATTTTCACTCTCACCGATGCAAGCAACTATTGAAGATTCCAATTGGGTGTATTATAAACCAATTTCTTCGTTAACAGATGTTTCACGTATTGAACTTGCTTTTCCTGGGCAGGGTTACGTTTAAACAGTTGGATGTATACATGAGAAAAAAAAATTTCACCTTCACGTAATACCTATATTTATCGAGCGTACATAAAAACACGTTTGAATTACGGTCCAGCGGCAAAAAAATTACATCTCAAGAGCGTTCTTTGGTACGACGATACCCCCGGAAAAATTGATGATATAACATCTGGAAATGCGGGTCTTGCAAAGAGAAAACAATTTTTAAATGTCGGAAAAACTGTAGATTTGCCCGGCCTTCTGCATTGCGATATATTCAATGAGGAGCGGTTACTATTAAGCCGTGTCGAGATGCGCCCAGGGCTGGTGCGGTCTAGAGATTCATTGCAGCTCAAAGATTCTCGAGGCGTCGCTTCTCGTTCGTAGAACAAAAATAGCTCCTGGTGTGCTGCTCTCGCATGCTAGAAATCTGGCAAAATCTACGGCTAAGTATCCTCTTACGAGAGTCGAGGTAAAGGCCGTTTCAATACACTCTGGTTTTCATGGAGAGAAGATCGACGATATCGTAATAGGTCAATTGCCGAAGTTTTCGAAATTCATTCAATTTCCAAAATTACAAGATAAATTATCTCTCGCTATATGCAGATGGTACTGAAATACCTTATAAAGTTACAACCGGATTTTACGAAAAAATATCTATATATGGATGCTTTTGAAACGCTGTTTTCGGGAACTGGAGTACATTTCTGGAACAATGGTAATTCCATCGATCGCCATAAATATCGCGATGACTACTGCCTGTTTGCTTCTGATTTAACACTCGATCTTTCGGCGAACAGCAATTCACATTGAATTTTAATAAAGCACGTTAGCATGAGAATAGAGGTACGATTTAAGAAGGCGCTTGCTTCAACCGTAAATTGTATTGTCTTCGCGGAATATGATAATAACGTCCTTGAAATCGATGCCGCTCATGAGGTAACGGTGGATTTTACCGGTGTTGAGAAAAGAGCTGGTATGCTGCGACTATGGTTGCTGCGGGGTAGCTTGTCACTACTAGTGCCTCGCTGCGCTCGGCAGCCGTACGTGCGGCCGCATGGCAGCACTACACAGGCATTCATCTCATGCGAAAAGCGACGATCACACTCTCGGTTGGCAGTAGCGTTGCTTAACGAATTTTTCGAACGCGCAGCCATCTTGCAATTTCTCAAGTGTCTCGAAAAACGCCAAGCGTGCAACAGCTAGTTACTCGTTTCGGATATCAATCTTTCTCATCTCGAACCATCTCATCATCATATTGTGCTCTCCTGGACTCAATCTCATCCAGTAAGGTGAAGCATTGATAATTTTAACGAATTTCTTCAGAGTGGGTATGGGAAAACTCAACAGGTGTATCATCATTTTGGACTTACTTTGTGACGTGTTTGGTGGCTCGAGCTGTTAAAACGCTCTCACATGATAATTAACTTGTCAGGGCACATAATTAATGTAATTGCATGTGTCACTCACTTAAATTCAGTTTATACTGAGTTTTTATTTTTATTTAATTTTGTTTTGTATTTGAGTGAATATAGATTTTTTTGCCACATACAGCTGCCTGCCATCATTTCACCATCTGTCATGAGTCATGTCTCATGCTTTTTCAATATATTGCAGCTAATAACATTAAATAGCAAAGGCTTTCTCAAATAACCGGATAAGCGAACAAAATGTGCTAATGTCGGGATAAAATTTTCTCGTGTTAAGCGGTGTAGAAGCGCCTTTGTGAGTAATAAATAAGTGGAACTTGAGCATCTGCCTGGATTAGACGTGAAAATGGATATCGTCGTAGATATACAGGGAATGCGTGGTAAAGACTTGGAATTTATTCCGAAAGAAATTACCGCGCTGGCGGTAGATAGACTACACTCTGCTGATTGGATCGTTGCACCACCATGCCACTTTGCTGAATTACCACATAATTAAAGAGGCCAAAATCATTTTCTCTCGTAATATTTTCACGGTCTTGAATAGTACGAGGGCGATGTGAGCTGCAATCAAGCATGAGCTAACTTGTGTGAAATTTCGCGAAAATAAAGACGTATCTATACACGCGGTCACGAGAGAGGCTATACTTCGTTGCGATATCACGAATCGTGAAATCTCCAGCCGGGAGGATGATGAGGACGCATCATCGTACACATTTAAGCCAAAATCAGTCCGAAAATGCTTCAAATACGCTATGATAAGCGGTACATCGTCTTCGCACTGTGTAATTCGTTAGGCTTTGCAAGTAAAGAAATGGCTTCGCAAGCACCCATTTGAAGGAAAATCATTTATGGATGTTTGGTCGGCAGACGAAGAGGAAGAGAATAAGAAAGAGGACACATCTTCACCATGCAGTCGTGATACGATCGACGATGTTGTAAAATAAATTTTGCATATATACGTCTGTCAAAGCGTATAACTCATCGTTTAATCATAGACTATGTGTCCAGTATGAACGCTAGACAAATCTATGAGAGTCATAGTATGTACCACTTTCAACCGTTGGAGTGTACCCTGCTTACAGAAATAGGCGTATACTAGGTCTATAAACATGAAACCGGAATTTGCCCATACATGGCCCTACCTGTCAATGTAGTTACCGTCAAACCGCGTCATTGGCGCCATTTCCTTGTTGACATCTCTGACAAAGATTTTCAACTCACAACAATACGAGTTTCATACAACAGCATAGTTTGTAATAGCGTTGAACATGTCGAATTTTGTGCCTGGAAACTACAATTTGCGGATAGCATTGATTTTCTGTTACCAATTGAAGAAAACTGCTGCAGAATAGCATTGAATGCTTGTCGAAGCTTACGGTGAGCGTGCTCTTGGTAAATCACAGTGCTTTGAGTGGTTTAAAAAATTAAAAAGTGGCGATTTTCACGTGAGAAGCGAAGAACGTGGAAGACCACCGAAAAAGTTTGAGGACAGCGAATTGCAAGCATTGTTGGATGAGGATGACGCTCAAACGCAACAACAACTCGCGGATCAATTAAATGTTTGACGATGCTGTGAAATAAATTTTGCATATGAAAAGTGGTTAAATTTTAAGGGCCGATGTTGATTTTGAATAAAACACAAATTATTTAGGAAATTATTGTCAATTCTTTTTATTATGATAATATGGTATGGTTCAATTATGTATGGAACAAAATATCGGCCAAATGGCCGCCGAGACCTCGGCGGCACACCTCCATCCGATGGTCCAAATTTTCGATGACGCTTAGGCATAATTGAGGTTCTATGCCGTTAATGTGCCGAATTATCTCATCCTTTAGCTCTTGAATTGTTGCTGGCTTATCGACGTACACCTTTTCTTTCAAATAACCCCAAAGAAAGAAGTCCAACGGTGTCAAATCACATGATCTTGGCGGCCAATTGACATCGCCACCACGTGAGATAACACGGCCATTGAATTTGTCGCGCAAAAGAGCCATTGTTTCGTTAGCTGTGTGGCAAGTAGCACCGTCCTGTTGAAACCACATATCGCCCACATCCATATCTTCCAATTCGGCCCATAAAAAGTTCGTTATCATCTCACGATAGCGAACACCATTCACAGTAACTGCCTGACCGGCCTCATTTTGGAAAAAATACGGCCCGATGATGCCGCCAGCCCATAAACCGCACCAAACAGTCACTCTTTGTGGGTGCATTGGTTTTTCGACAATCACTCTTGGATTATGATTCGCCCAAATGCGGCAATTCTGCTTATTGACGAATCCACTGAAGTGAAAATGTGCCTCATCACTGAAGATGATTTTCTTCGAAAATTGATCATCCACTGTTGCCATTTCTTGCCACCATTCTGACCATTGACGACGTTTGGAATGGTCAAGAGGCTTTAGTTCTTGAGTCAATTGCACCTTATAAGCGTGTAAATGCAAGTCTTTATGCATAATGTTCATCAACGACGAGCGTGAGAGGTGCAATTGTTGGGCACGACGACGAGTTCAGGTGGACGGCTCTTCAGCCACACTATCGCGAACAGCAGCAATATTTTCTGCAGTACGAGCTGTATGAGCATGCACTGGTGTTTTAATATTTCTTACAGACCCGGTTTGCTCAAATTTTTGCACGATTTTTCCGATTGTACGCACATTTGGACGATTAAATTGACCGAAAAAATCACGAAGTGCACGATATGCATTTTGATTTGAACGCCCATTTTCATAATAAGCCTGAATAACTTTAACGCGTTGCTCGATTGTGTATCTTTCCATGGTTCAACCTGAGTTTGTCTGAAATTGAGAAATGTCAAATGAAATGCAGAAAAAAACTTGACGTTTAGGTGTGGTTCACATTCAACATCGGCCCTTAAAATTTAACCACTTTTTATATACGTCTTTCAAAGCGTATAAGTCATCATTTAATCATTGACTATGTGTTCAGCATGAACACTATACAAATCGATGAGAGTCTGCAGTATCTACCACTTTCAACCGTTGGCGTACACCCAGCTGACAGAATCTCTCGTGTATGGTCGTTACCTGCTGGACTTGTTGTTAACACGGATAACAACGACAAACCCGGAAAGCGCTTGATCGCCATATGTGTTGACCATCATGGAGAAGGGGTGTACTTCGATAGCTGGATCATTATAAAAAATGTGGTCAATTTCTGTCCTCCTAATATTTGTTGACTTTGCAAGTAATTCATCAAAGTTAACAGAAGTGTTTTGTAGACATACTAACAATGTTTATCAGGAACACCATATAAATTTTTTCCCCATCATCGCGTTTTTTCCAAAAACGTTGTCAAATCGTCAAAATGTAAGCACCATGAACTGTCCCAACCTTCCTATACCACTATTCAGAACTTTCCATTAACGACGTTGGATTTTTTTTATGCAATCGCATATCCGTTATTAATAGTATATAAGAGTTGCTACATTTCCAAGCAGCACACTTATTTTATAGTACCTTTAAATGCATGATGTTCAGAGTTGAAGTTTGTCTCCTCGTTTTTGGCAAGAACGATCAATTTTGTCTTTCGCGCTGCTTACAAAAGAACATGCAATCATAACCTACTGTGAATACTCTAAAGTGAAGAAGCACCTGTAGAGGAAATTTATAATACCAGTCTGAAAGCGGTCAGCAATGGCGAGCGAGCTAGAGAGGCTGGAGTTACTGAAAAAAGGTTAGGTTATAAAAATTGTTTGTAAGCACCATGGAATAGATAACCTGTTTATAGTAACAAACTAACACTTAGTTGGCATATGGTATTATCACAAAGTACTTTGGTGCATAACTAAGTTTTTGTGGAACTCTTTGTACATCATCTCTTTATCTATGGAAGGATATCTCTTAGTGTTCGAGAATTCAGTGGATGAAGAGAAGTGGACTGTAAAGAGTAGCAGGTCAATTAATAGTCAGTACACAGATATAGTGTAACATAGTTACACTCTCTAGCCCACTTTAATATGTCGAACGGCTATAACAGCCGGAATTATATTCGGAAATACCAAGTACAGCGGGTACTAGGCCACCGAACCCGGAGATGTGACAAAAACTAACTACGTCACACCTCCGGAATTCCCTCGCTGCCGTAAACAGCAGGTCAGCGATCAGCTAACCTCGCTCGGCGGTGAGGGGAAGACGGGTAGCGCGGCGAGGGTAAGCTACAAAATTAAGAAATGCGTTAGATTTTGAAACAAAAACGGACGATGACGTAGCGCAGAACGGGGCGAGGGGAAGGCTATAAAAGAGCCTGCGCGGAAGGAGGAGCTCTCTATGCGCTGATAGCCCAAGTTTCGAAATACAAGGAAATTAAAAAACGAAACATTGAGATTACGGATTAATTATCAAAAGTTACTTTCGATTTCATAGTGTAAAATCCGTGTTTATATGTGTTGGAAAATCAGCTGGCGCACGGCGATCGATAATCGTCGTGCGCCTACCTGTTGCGCTGCTCTAACACGCATTGTTCGGTTGAGTCGAAGATAGCCGAGGCATGGGCTTCGCGAAGCCGAGGATGTGCCTCGTTGGCACGCCGCGTCGAGCGAGAGGATGTCTCTCTCGCTTGACTTCGGTTTCGCTCACCGGCTATCTCGCTCAACTGACTCCAGCGCCCAACGAAACTTTCATACTCGCAGCCATCTTGAGAATTTGGCACTTTCTCGCACACACCGGCACGAACAGCAGGCATCTCCACTTTTCGGACAGTTTTCTTGGCTTTTTGGTACATCGGACTCGCTCAACTTTGCACACCAGGACTCATTTGCTCAAGATCGGTCAAGCATCACCGGAAGGAATTCTCAACATTTTTGGTCCTTCGAGCCGGATACTCGACTTGAGCAAGAGAGACCAGGGTTTTCTACCTTCCGCTCTCATCTCTATACGTTCATCGGCTCATCTGGGGTAGGACTCTGCGTAGCCCATCGCAGGATCCTCATCGGCTCATCACCTCGTCAAGCGAAGCAGCAAGTGTGGTAAAGTACATCTCTGCGGAGAACCTTCGTTGCTATCTTCACTTTCTCTACTTGTACCGTTTGCATCAGGACTAGCAATGTCTGAGGGCGATCCGACAGACTCTGGGGTGGCGCCTGGAGATCTTGAGGAAAAAAGGACATTGTTGGTCCCTGGGGCCGGCGTCGTTCCGAAGACGGCCCGATCGCCAACTCGTCTTACAACCGAGATGGCGTTGAAGGTCCAATCCCAACGGCGCCGGATTGCTCATCTGCAGACGGTAATTGCTCTGCTGAACGAGGGCGGGGATACCCTTACCATGGCTTCGCTCGACGCGTTTGTCGAGCAGGTTGCGGAGATCCACGGCGATTTCCGGAAGGAACACGAGCTGTTGGAGTCTTCGTGCCCTCCGAGCTGTGTCGACCATGAATACTTTGCAGACGATTTGCAAAGCCTTGAGGTGCAGGTCGCCCTCAAGGCCAAGGTCGCGGCTCGGGAAGCCATGGAGAGGCTAGGTCAAGGGCGCCTTCCTGCACCAGCACCCGTAGCGTCGCCGCGCCCCCACACAAGGCTGCTGGAGATAAAGCTGCCGACGTTTGGAGGGGACTATTCCGGATGGCCAGCGTTCCGTGACATGTTCACGTCGCTCGTCATCCGAAATGCCCGGCTTACTGATGTCGACCGGCTGTTATATCTGCGTGGCTGCGTGTCGTGCACGGCGGCACAGCTCATTCAAGGGTTCGCAGTCACCTGCGAATCGTTCAACCAGGCATGGGAGACACTGGTCTCCCGTTACGAGAACAAGCGGCTGTCGGTGCAGGAGCGCCTGGCACAGGCTCTTCGCATTCAAGTCCTGCTCATCCGATACGAAATCACTCGCATCAATCCTGGCTTCGTTCTCCGAGGCTTACAGAGCTCTTTCTTCGCTGGCAACAAAGGAAGAGCTCTGGGAATGCGTGATGGTGAGGTTACTGGGACAACAGCTTGACCAAACCACGCGTGAGGCTTGGGAGACGAGGCTAGGACGCACATCAGACTTCCCGGCTTTTGCTGAGCTCGAGGAGTTTGCGGAAACCAAGGTGAGAGCGTTGGAGATGGTGAAGGCCACTCCCAAGACCGGGATAATCTCAAACCGAACGTCTTCTGCGAACCCTCCCCCGGCGAAGGCCAGGACGCATAGCGCCGCGGCGCATCACGCAGGTAGCGCAGCACGTGGCGCTCCGTCATCAACCTTCAGCGCGAATGATTACCCCTGTGATTGCTGTCGGGCTCGTGGGCACTTTATTGTTATGTGTCCTGAGTTCCGGCGGCTCACTGTGGGTGATCGTCGCAAGATGGCGGAGAAAGCACGGCTGTGCTACAACTGCCTTGGTCGGCATAACGCGTCTACCTGTCGATCGAGCCGGAAGTGCAAGGAGTGTTCAGGGCGGCACCACACGATGCTGCATCCGGCAGCGCCCCCTGCAACAGCTTCCGACGTGCATCCGGCTCAATCACAGGCTTCAGCTCAATAGGATGTCGTCGCGGTCGTTCTCTCATCGGCACAGCTCACACGGAACTGCTCAACATTATTGGCAACTGCATTAGCAGACATACACACATCGGTCTCAGCTCATCAAGCAAGACTTCTCATCGATCCTGGGTCGGAATTGACTTTCATTACGGAAGAACTCTTTCGTAAGCTCAACGCAACACGCAAGCACTCATCAATTCCGATCACAGGGGTCGGTGGAAGGCGCTCAACGCAGACACATGGCTCGGTACAGCTCACACTGTGTTCCACATACACCAAGGAGAAAGTCACGGTACTGGCTCACATTCTCAACACGGTTACTACTCACTTGCCATCCTTTGAGTCGTCAGTTCGTACATGGCCTCACATAGTGAAACTGAAACTGGCTGACCCTGACTTTCTCACACCACGACCAATCGATATCATAATTGGAGCAGATATTTATGGACAGGTTATTAAACCAAATATTCTCAAGGGCACATCATCTGCACCTGTTGCACAATTATCGATATTTGGGTGGCTCATCATTGCACCAACAAACTCATGCCGATCTGACGCACTCACTGTTCATCATGCTGCGGTGCAACATGACGATCAGGAATTACAAAATGTGCTAACGAAATTTTGGATTCAAGAAGAGCCACCAAAGGACACAGTAAGTCAACTCACACCAGAGGAGCAGGCATGCAAGGATAATTTTCGCGACACGCATCAGCGTGATTCTACAGGCCGGTACATCGTTCGGCTTCCTCTCATATCATCGCCTGCGAATCTTGGAAACTCACACTCACGAGCACTTCAGTGTCTGCAACACACGCTACGGAAAATCTCAAGAAATGCTGAATACGGTCAGCTCTATACAATGTTCATGGACGAATATGAGCAACTCGGTCACATGGTGAAGGCGTTAAAGTCATCTCAATTTGGAAAACATTATTACTTGCCTCACCACGGTGTTCTCAGACCAGATAGCGCTACCACGAAATTACGTGTGGTGTTTAATGGGTCTAGTTCGACCACATCTGGAAAATCTCTCAACGACATCATGCACACCGGACCGAATTTACTGCTCAACATTTCGGACGTGCTCATTTGGATCCGTCAACATAGACACATCTTCGCCACTGACATAACAAAAATGTATCGTCAGATCCGAGTACATCCTGAGGATTGGAATCTTCAACGGATTCTATGGAAAGATGGTCAACTCAATCCTGTACCTTTTCAACTAACTACGGTTACATATGGTACAAAGGCTGTGCCATACTTGGCAGTTCGGACACTCATGCAGCTCGCCGAAGATGAAGGCCATCGGTTTCCGCTTGCTGTGCCAGCTATCAAATTTGGCCGGTACGTGGATGACATCTTCGGTGGGGCGGATTCAACTCACCAGCTCATTGAAATAGCTCAACAGCTCAAGGACTTGTGCATGGCGGGCGGTTTTCCACTCGCCAAGTGGCACTCGTCAGACCTCAAAGTATTTGCCAATATCTCATCATCAAGGTCAAGCTCAGCTATCTCAATGGACGACTGCGAGACAAAGATTCTTGGTTTGACTTGGCTTCCTAGTGAAGACAAGTTCTAATTCGCATCCCGGTTCAACTCAGCTCAAGAAAGGTTTACGAAACGCCTCATTCTCTCTGAGGTGGCTCAACTCTTTGATTCGCTCGGTTTCGTCTCACCGGTTGTGATAAGAGCCAAGATTCTTTTACAAGAGCTTTGGCTTCACAAGCTCAGCTGGGATAAACCACTGCCATCCCAGGTCTCAACACGATGGACTGCAATCAGAGAAGATCTCAAAAGTCTGGCCAGACTCTCAATTCCTTGGTGGTTTAACACATGGAGCAACTCAACAGTGGAATTACATGGTTTCTCTGATGCATCTCAACTGGCCATGGCCGCAGCGATTTATATCACTGTTGACTCAAATTCCACAGGAAAGGTGGCTTCACTTGTCTGCTCAAAAACGCGCGTGGCACTACTCAAGAAGCTCACCATACCAAGGCTTGAATTGACTGCAGCTTTGTTGTTAGCTAAGCTGGTTGCATACGTTCAAGCCACACTCAAAGTTAAAATTTCATCTACTCACCTGTGGACGGACTCATCGGTAACTCTCACCTGGATCAAAGCACATCCCTCTCGATGGAAAGACTATGTCCGAAATAGAGTTGCTCAAATACAGGAACTCACACCCAGTGCTCAATGGCGTCACGTGGCAGGCACAAGTAATCTAGCTGACTGTGCCTCGCGGGGCATACCAACAGCTCAATTATGTTCTCATCAGTTGTGGTGGTCAGGTCCACCGTGGATGGTGAAGCCTGCTGAATTTTGGCCGAAAGCCACAACTGACGTAGAGGATTTGAGCATCCTGGAAGCCCGATCGGGGGTAGCTCTCCTCGCTGCGATACACACGCCAGAGTATCATTGGGAGCTCATTCATCGCTGTTCATCGCTCTCAAAATTATGTCGGCTCACCTCATTTTGTGTCAGGGCGGTGGCAAAAATGAGGGGGATGTTAGAATCAGCAGGAAACGCTCCACTTACGGCGAAAGAAATGGCTGCAGCAAAATTGTTTTGGACGAAAGCGACACAAGCCGTGTTTTTCAAGCACGAAATCCAAGTGCTGCAGTCAGGCTCACATCTTCCATCTGCTCACCCCTTCAGTCGACTAACAGCTTTTATTGACGAGG
The DNA here is from genome assembly GCA_963942595.1 of Cylloceria caligata. Lineage (NCBI taxonomy): Eukaryota > Metazoa > Arthropoda > Insecta > Hymenoptera > Ichneumonidae > Cylloceria > Cylloceria caligata. Next base: position 33,164,034 of record OZ012704.1, on the reverse strand, counting down.
AGGGTGTAATAAGAGTTGGAGGTCGTCTTGCGCAATCAGCACTCACTTATGAAGGAAGGCATCCTGCTATTCTGCCTCGCCACTCTCGATTTACGACTCTCATAATAGAGCAAGCTCACGTACGTACTCTTCACGGAGGTACGCAGCTCACACTGGCTCAAGTTAGGCTAACGCATTGGATCATTGGTGGTAGAGCTCCTGTGAAATCTCACATATTACATTGTGTGGTGTGTGCTCGACAGAGAGGAGTTCGTGCACAACAATTGATGGGCCAGCTTCCTCTGTCACGAGTCACACCATCGCGCGCATTTGCTCACACAGGAGTAGACTACGCCGGTCCTCTCACGCTCAAAACTTGGAAGGGGCGAGGTTGTAAAACACACAAGGGCTGGATCTGCGTTTTTGTGTGCCTCGCCACTTCAGCTCTGCATTTGGAGGTCGTCAGTGATGATTCATCCGACGGCTTTCTCTCAACATTCAGGCGATTTTCATCTCGGCGCGGCATTCCTCACACCATCTATTCTGATTGTGGCACTAACTTTGTTGGTGCTTACAAATTCATACGTCAACTATTTAAGAAGGCCTCGCAAGAGCATCATCTCATCGCGTCGTCGCTCGCAAATCAACAGATTGCGTGGAAATTTAATCCACCCGCAGCACCACATATGGGTGGTAAATGGGAAGCAGCGGTAAAGTCTGTAAAATTCCATTTGCGTCGAACGGTGGGTGATACAGCACTCACGTTCGAAGAGCTCTCAACGCTGCTTGCTCAAATCGAGGCTATACTTAACTCAAGGCCTCTGGAACCACTCAGCGACGATCCAGATGACACATCAGCTCTCACGCCGGCACATTCTCTCATTGGTGGAGCGCTCACAATGGTCCCAGAACCGAATCTGGAAGATTTGGCAATCTCACGGCTCTCAAGGTGGCAATTGTTGCAACAAAAGATACAACAATTTTGGCGACAATGGTCTGCACACTACTTACAACGGCAGCAGTCAATTTCAAAGTGGCACCATCCTAACAACATTATCAAAGTTGGCTCGTTGGTCCTGCTCACGGATGAGCGCTTTCCACCGTGCAAGTGGCCACTTGCACGAGTCACCTAGCTGCATCCGGGCAAAGACGGGCTCACCAGGGTGGTGACACTCAAAACTGCTACCACCACGCTCACCAGGCCGATCTCAAAACTTGCTGTTCTGCCAATCTCATCCAACACCCAGCAATAATTAATCATCAACCCCATTGCTGATGGCGGGCGGAATGTTGGAAAATCAGCTGGCGCACGGCGATCGATAATCGTCGTGCGTCTACCTGTTGCGCTGCTCTAACACGCGTTGTTCGGTTGAGTCGAAGATAGTCGAAACATGGGCTTCGCGAAGCCGAGGATGTGCCTCGTTGGCACGCCGCGTCGAGCGAGAGGATGTCTCTCTCGCTTGACTTCGGTTTCGCTCACCGGCTATCTCGCTCAACTGACTCCAGCGCCCAACGAAACTTTCATACTCGCAGCCATCTTGAGAATTTGGCACTTTTTCGCACACACCGGCACGAACAGCAGGCATCTCCACTTTTCGGACAGTTTTCTTGGCTTTTTGGTACATCGGACTCGCTCAACTTTGCACACCAGGACTCATTTGCTCAAGATCGGTCAAGCATCACCGGAAGGAATTCTCAACAATATGAGAAAAGAGACAACAAGTAAGTGGTAAACGAAGTCCAGCCAAAGAGGAAAGACAGGCGAGATATTTCCATAAAATAAACAATAATTAGACGAACATTATAGGAAGTGTCATTAACCAAGATTTAGCTAGGTTGTAAGTGAATAGAATTAGGTGCATATAATTAGTTGGATAGAATTAATGGGTTAGAGTTAAGAAAATTAAATTAAGCGGATAGAGTTAAGTGTAGAGGATTGATTCAATAGAATTAGGTCAGCAGTTTTTAAGAAAATAAAATTCGGTCGTGTGGCTTTTAAACCGGCATTACAAACAAGAATTGTGCAAGCGTGCGAGTAGAAAAGAGACAGTAAGGAGGTGAAACGGGTGTGAGAGAGAGAGAGCGTTATAAATATAAGCGAGATATCGTCTCGAAGAGTGAGTCCGACGTGTTCAGCGATATGTGTGTACATCGAACTCACAGCTCAATACCAGCGTCCGAAATAATAACAGATCTTCAAGCCGTGCATACCAAGAATCTATGTAAAAGGAATATAAGATAAGAATTGTGAAAATGATCGTCGGAATTACCAAGCCAATGCATTGTACGGGCTATCAGTTGCCAGAAACCGAATACTGACATTTTTATGAAATTGTTTTTTATTATAAACCCTACTCTCACCGACCTCGAAGTCTAATATTAATTAGTCATGTGATTGAGCTCGAATTTTCCACGAAAAATAAAAATAATTGTTAACGATAAAAAAATTACCGTTACAATAGGTTATAGTATCATTTATTGGTCCACCTGTCAAATGCAGTGAACGTAATTACATAAATAAAAACGAGTGAAATAAAGAAAAGAATATATTAAGATAAGCGTAGAGAGGAGTGAGTAAATGTCGGAGAGCTAATTACCACACACGATTATATTAATCACGTGTAATTGATGAGATGTGTTGTCACAATCAAGCCTCGCGGTGAAGATGACGCCGGGTGCATGACACGATGAGCCAAATATTGATGTACTGGTTGTACCTTATGGAATAAATTTTTTTTTTAACAGAATGACTCTGCATAGGAGAGTGTCGACAAGACTTCGTGAGAGGAAATGGGTAGAGGAAGTGTGTGAAAAATGCCTGAATGATGCAGCTAAGCTGAAAAAATCACAGTGACAGAGCAGTGCAAGTAAAGGAAAAATTAAAGGTCTGTCCAGCGAGAAACAACATTGAAATTGAAATGAGAGGTGGAACAAGCTCGGAGACAGTCAATTGAAGCAAATCTAAAGAAATATCAAGAAGCACGTACAGCGGAACAGAAAAGAGGGCAGGCCCGAAAAGCTACACGAAAACTGAAAAATATTGCGGACATGACTAAAAGAGAAAAACGAGATAGAAAAAGGAAGGTACAGCTGTGGGTCCGAACACATCGTTAACGACAGAAAGAAGAAAAAAACATCACAACTAAGTATGACAAGATAGATGATGAGATAAGTATTCAGGATATTTCACAGGGTTTAGAGCAAACCGGTATAAAAAGAATTAACAAAGATGGTATCTAAAAAGCTCGCCAAGCTATTACAACACAAAAGAAAAAAAAACGGGAAATTGCAAAACGCTATAAAGATCTGGAAAGACTGAGAAAGAAATATAAGGAGCTAGAACGAAAAATGGCGAGAAAAAAGAAATCAGAGTGGAGGCAAATGAATAAAGAAGCTAATAATAACTTAAACCCTCGGAGCACAGTGAGGAAGTTCATTAAGAGAAAGTCTATTGATACTGATTTGAAAAAAAGGGTCGAATTTGGGGAAGTTTTACAACACCAGCTTCGAACAATGTATACAGCACAAAGAGATTATAAAAGTAAACAATTTATTGGACGCGTGATTTGTAGCAATATAATAAAAAAATATCTCATGATGACGAAATGCCGGGAACTTATAGCACCTTTGCACCTATCTCAAATACCGAAGTCAGAAAATCTTTTCGTCTACAGTCGCAAAACCAAGAGGCAGGGACAGATATTTGTAGGGAAAAAAGTTACATCATTTTTTGACGACAACAGTCGCATGTGTCCTGGCAAGAAAGACTGCATTACACGCCATGGTCTTGAAAAGCAAAAGATGTTCTTGAATCTTTCTGTACAGGAACTACATACCGAATTCGGAGCTCACATTTAATTTCAGTACTTACCTGTGAATGACGTGCAGAAGCATGTCTTCAGCGTAAGTGTGCAGCCTGTTTTCTTAAAGATGTTCCATACCACAAAATGAAATATATTAACGCTCCAATTACTTATCAAAAAGAGACCACTGTCAAGGAAAATAGGATATTTGCAAAGACTAAGAAAGAAATTACAGTTCAGCGCACTATTAAACAACCTCAAAAAACAACTGTTGGGGAGTTGAAAGTAATTCTGAAGGAATGCATACAGTCATTTCTAAGTCATGTTTGTAGGATTCAGTACCAATATTCAGTTATCAAAACTTTAAAAAACACGCTGACAAAAAAAAATCTGTTACTGCATATAGACTTTAGTGAAAATTATAATTGCAAATACGATGAAGAACCACAATCTATTCATTTCAGAGCATCACGGGGGTCAGTATCCCACCAAACCGGTGTATGGTATGAAAAAGGATGTCACCAATCGTTCGCAACGTTGTCGCTATTTTGAGACAGATCCTCAACCAATAATTGCTCATCCGAAGCCGAACTTGAAAAAAGTTTTGAGAGAGAAACCGCTAATAAATCAACTACACTTTCTTTGCGATGGACCTACAACCCAGTATCGAAATAAGATGATGTTTGCAATGCTGACAACTTATCTGGTAAGTTTGTACGAGCAAATAAATGCTATAACATATAACATTTCCAAAATTGGCCATGGAAAAGGAGCAGCTGATGGAGTTGGAGGTGTAACGAAACGAACAGCTGACAATCTCGTTGCTCGAGGAGATGATGTATCTGATTTTAATACTTGTTGCAAATGTGCAAGTAAATCCTGTATATACTGTGCACAGTTTTAGCATAGGTTCCTTTTATTTTCTGAGTTGAATTTCGTTCCCATTATAAATTTCACTGCTTGCCATGCTACTGGCATCGGATCCTTTTTTTATTGCATCCAATGATGACTCGTGCCCTCACCATCTGGGAAACATCCGCAAAGGCCTTATCTGGGTCGATGGTTTGCGTTGTCATTGGAAACATACTTTCGCCGTATGTACTAAATTGTTTTAACTGTTTACCATTTTATTTATTTACTATTTATTCGTGCTCAACTCGTGATAATTCGAGTAAGCCGGGTTCGGCGACGTAGCTTGCTTCTGCGAGGGTGTTCTCCTTAAATCTTCGCCTATTTTTAATAATGTATAAGAAGGGATAGCACCGCCCTCGTAGGCTGCTTCCTCGATCCCGGAGCGAAAGACGAGAGTTTGTTAGAAGTCATCCTAGCGAGTAGACAAAAAGAAAAACACCAGAGCGTACCGTTCCGCGAAAGCATCTAATACCTTACAACACTTCCAACATAAAATAATACCTTACATAACAACATTTCTTATCGTGGACTAATAAACACAGTACAGGTTGTTTACATAAGGGCCTATTATTTCACCGACACCCTCCGATACCAATGACCTGCTTCTCAGTAAAACGACAGGATCACTACGTTCCTACGAACGGCAGTGAACGATTCTCTTGTTAAAGTTTAAAGATAAATGTAAGAGATATAGAATACGCAACAGTCTACGAACGAGAGATCATGTAAATTGACAGAGTTCTTCCAAAAAACTCTCAAGGGCACCATGAAAATGTAACAGTGGGCTTGGAGTAGAAGTGTTCCAGGCCGTATACTATTCAACGAACTTAGCTGTTACACTTACAAACCCTCAGAAAAATGTAAACATTTTCACATGGGCGAATCTCAACAGCCAGTAGAACAACGGAAACTGCAACCAACAATACCGCAAAGACAAATAAGAACCGTAAACAGAGTTACTGAAATGTGTACTAGTCCTTTTCATTTAAAAATGAAAAAACATTATTATAACCTGACTATTTAATTATTATCTATTAGTCAGAATATCCTTATTTTATTTATATTAGATTTTTTTTTGTTAACAGACATTTAGCTTTGACAAATCGTTATTAACGAATTGCTAAGAATGGTTTCATTTACTTAATTAATGTTATATTTATGTCATCTAGATTATTAAAATGCTCATTACTCATTCGTGCCTCATATGACTACTATTGAGATAATTATTGCTGTAACTGATAACTTACACGTACAGAATACTTAAATTTAAGAAAATTATCAAAAGTTCTATTATATAATAATATTTTGGACATAAATGGCCGTATATAGCCAGTTTTTTATAGCCATTTCCATTTAGAACACGTTGGAATTAAAAAATTCGAAATACGTAAGCACCAAGGCAAGAACTGTAAGCACCCTGGAAGCCATAAATTCAATATACCCGATAACATCTATAATATTTTTTCTATAATATTAAAATATAATCTGTAAAGTGTCCCTTTATATTGTAAGACCAATAGAAAAAAAATCCAGCTATTTTTATTTTTTAGAAAATATATGGTAATTAGATCACATTCCTGATAATTACTCAACAGCGGGCTCCCACTGATTATACCTGAACATCTCGCACGGCTACGAAGAAACTGCAAGTTCTATCGGTGCGGCCTGACGTCACCCTAGAGTATTACGTCGGATGTGTGTGGACAATTCTGTATGGTATTCTAGATAAATCTCTCTCTCTCTCTCTCTCTCTCTCTCTCTCTCTCTCTCTCTCTCTCTCTCTCTCTCTCTCTCTCTCTCTCTCTCTCTTTTTGGAGCGAGTATCAATCGGTACCAGGTGTACAAGTATGAAATGCGGATTTTTTTCTAAAAAAAACACGTTAAATTCGGAAAAATGATAAAAAGTGCTTTATTCAAAGTATGCGCCATCGGTTGTTAAACATTTTTCTCATCTTTTGCTGCGAACTATTCATCGAGCCATTTTTTCACATCTTCGTACGAACCAAAGCGCTGCTCAGCAAGTGCGTGACCCATCGATGTAAACAAGTGGTAATCGGAAAGAGCCAAGTCTGATGAGTAAGCCGCATGGGGTAGAACTTCCCAACTGAGTGCTTCCAACGTGTCGCGAACCAGTTTTGCCGTATGTGATGGAGCATTGTCATGAAGAAAAATGACTTGGTGTTGCCTCTTTCGGTATTTTGGACTTTTTTCAAGCAGCGAACGGTTTACATCGGTCAATTGTTGTTGGGAACATTTAATATTAACCGTTTCCCCATGTTTTAACAGCTCATAATAGACCACGGCCCTCTGGTCCCACCAAACACTGAGCATCATCTTTCTGCCAAAGCGATTCGGTTCTGCGGTCGATGTGGATGGTTCGCCTGAGTCATCCACGATTTTTTACGCTTGGGATTCTCAAAATAAATTCACTTTTCATACCCTGTAACTATACGATGCAAAAAAGACTTCCTTTTGTACCGAGCGAGCAAAATGTCATATGTGTTTCTGCGCTTTTCCATTTGCCTGTCGTTTAACTCATGTGGTACCCATCTACCGGTCTTCTGAATCTTTCCCATCTCTCGTAGTCGATTGGAAGCAGCTTGTTGATTACCGCCCAATTGCTCGGCGAGTTATTTTTGTGTTTGCGAATCATCTTCGTCCAACAATGCTTGCAATTCCACATCTTCGTATTTTATTCACGGCTTTCCACGGTCCTTGTCTGCTACATCGAAGTCACCACTTTTGAAACGCCGAAACCATCGTTTACACGTATCTTGCGATGGAGCACATTCACCATAAGCTTTTCGAAGTAATCGGTATGATTCAGCAGCAGTTTTCTTCAAATGAAAACAAAAAGTTAATGCTGCGAATTCTTTTTGTTCGGTATAAATTTCGAGATATTGAACACAACAATACAACACTATGCACAGACTTTTTCAATTCATCATTCGTGCGCATCTGACGTTTATTAATGACACAACAAAATGGCGCAGTGACATATCTTTATAGCACAAACTGCATTAGTGCGCCATCTGTTGTCTGAAATCCGCATTTCCTACTTGTACACCTGGTATGTCAAATCGCTCCGACTTCAATCTGAAATATTGACCACACTGCGAGGGTCGATCAATAAATAGTCGGCCTTGCGTCATCTGTTGGTCGAGGAAAGAAATCAATAGCGACGTTTAGTAGTGCCATCCTTCACATAACTGTTGTCAAAGTTTCAGCTCGCTGCGATGTTTAGTTTGCGTTTGACAGCGTCGAATGACAAACAACTTTTGTGTTTTTACAAAAATGGAAAAAATTGAGTATCGTGCAGTGATTCGATTTTTGTTTTTGAAAAAGAAAACGAACAATGAAATGAAAGCGGAGCTAGACGAAGTTTATATGGACTTTGCAGCTTCGTTATCAACCATTAAATATTGAAGAGCTGAATTTAAACGCGGTCGTACGAACATTGTTGACGATGAACGTCCAGGTCGTCCAAATGAGGTCGTCACACCAGAATAAATTGAAAAAGTCCACGATATGGTGTTTGTTTGAGAATTACTACCTGGGGTAGTTGGAATGACCCTGTAATATATTGAAAATTATGAGTTTTCACTCACGGCAGGGTGATAAATAACCAGACTGACAGATGTTGGTAGAAAAAGTAGTTTATTCTACCTTCGGCACTTTAATTATAAAAATATGTTAAATTCAGAAAAATATAAATGATAAAAGAATACATACAAAAATAAATTGAGTTGAATTGAATTTGGTTGAGAGACCAGCACACAATTATATTAATTCTGTGCTGTTTTTTATTACTTGAGTAGCACACAATTATTAATTGTGTGCTGTATTGATTGAGTGTAGTGTATGCGCTGCAGCCAGCGCTGCAGAGCATGCCACGCGATGAGACATGTGAGAGCTTATAAGATGCAACTCGTTCCCAGTAAATTCTCTGTAGAATTGCAAAAGAGAATGTACAGGAAAACAGTGAGAGCACTTTCAAATATATCGCTTGATTGCTGGAATTTTGACTTGACAGACCGCGCCATAGCCAATGCTGCAGAGCACGGCCAAGTGAGTTTGAGGATGCACAAATAAGTGGAATAAATTCACATGACTTTCCCAGCACGCTTAGTTGGGGGAAAGTATAGTGAATTAATAAGAACACACGCAATTATATTAATCGAGTGTGCAACTAGTGATGTGAAAACGTGGTGCAGCCCGCGCTGCAGAGCACGCGACAGTATGAGACCTTTATCAGGATGCACCGATGTGTATTTCACTCCTCACCGTCATTGAATTACGGTAAATTGTAACGGTGTACTCTTACCTGAGTTTTGAGCCCTGGTGAGCACGAAAAGCTGAGTAGATCCGATGAAAAGCGGTGACAAGTCTGAGATGTCCAGAGGATGTGTGCGCTGTCCCAGCGGGTTTTCACAGAAGTGTCAGATTTTACAATATGGCTGCACTTTACGCAAGCGTCGTTGAGCGCTGAAGTCAAATGAGTGAGATGGCCGGTGAGCGAAACCGAAGTCAAGCGAGAGAGATAACCTCTCGCTTAACGCGGCATGCCTGCGAGGCACAGCCTCGGCTCTACGAGGCCCTGCCTCGGCTATCTCCGACATAGCCGAGCGCAGCGTGCTACACAGCAGCAACAGGTCGACACACAGCGAATATCGATCGCCGTGTTGCGAGGCCCTGCCTCGGCTATCTCCAGCATAGCTGAGCGCAGCGTGCTACACAGCAGCAATAGGTCGACACACAGCGAATATCGATTGCCGTGTGCCAGCTGATTTTCCAATAGTGTTAAGTGATCGGAGACTAAAAGTGCGTGAGATTGCTGAGGCCACAGGCATATCATATGGATCAGTGATTTCAATCCTGAATGATTAGTTGGGTATGAAAAAGTTATCCGCAAGTTGGGTGCGGCGTTTGCTCACTGTCTACCATAAAAAAGAACTTGTAGCTGATGGCCAAAATTCATGAATTTAAATACGAATTGCTTTCGCATCCACCGTATTCTCCAGATTTGGCCCCCTCCGACTACTTTCTGTTTTCAAACCTAAAAAAAATGGCTCGGCGGAAAGAAATTTTGTTCCAGAGATGACCTCATCGCCGAAACAGAGACTTATTTTGAGGACCTTCCGAAATCGTATTATTCGGAGGGCATCAAAAAATTGGAAAATCATCCGAATAAGTGTATCGAGCTAAAAGGAGGTTATGTTGAGAAAAAAAAGATTTTTGTCCAAAAAAACCCGATTTTCTTTACCAAGCCGACTATTTATTGATCGACCCTCGTAGTAATCGGAAGGACATATTACAAAGTGAAAAACATCCGCAATTGTTACATCTGACTCTAGCGGTGATTTTGTTTATTGTTTTTAATTACTTAAACATGAATCAATATTTTACTTTCGAGTCAGTTCTTCATACGGGTTACAACGCCTGCCTGAGCTGTGGACGTGATAACTATCGCGCGTTAGCAAGTGCTTCACATCGATGACTTTGTGAAGATTCGCATCTGTGTGACATTTCTTAATTATAATACAGTAGAGCGGGTCTTACGGTACTGCAAACTGCTAGTCGAGTGACATTCCTGACCAAAACACAGCTGTGTGAAAGTGCGCGACCGTTACCTATTAAGGTGTGGTGTTGTTATGGTGGGTTGAACTCAAATTTTTATAGTTGTATGTGTGTATATTTGTATTTGTATGTGTGTTGCAACCCACAACTGATACCACTAACTCTAATTGTATTTAAACTTTTAAATTTTCGATGTCGTAGAGGCGCTGCGGTTTATACATTACAGTTGCTCTTGTAAGTGAACGAATCAAGTACACAGGTGAATGTCGCCTGTAATTTCATTCCTTCTGTGCTAAAAAGACTTTCTCCTTCGACTTGACCTCATCCAGAAGTTCTTATCATTTTCGTTCTGATTCATGATGATGCAACGCTCCAATGTAGTACAGCACACGCCACTAAGGTCGAGTGAAGTGACTCTGTAAGATATTATGCAACGATTGCAAATTTCTGCAGCACTTAGTACGACCATGGACAACAAACTAGGACAGTTTCAACAATCGCTCATTGAAGTGCAACGAGACATGGCAGAACTATGTGGACAAGTCACAAATCTAGCTATTACTCGGGAGAGCGCAAATAACCGCATCGCCGCACTTAAGACGCTTTCTGAGACTGCCCAGGTTGAATTTACTATTCTGAAGAAAGATAATCGATCAATTACAGAACGAATGAACGAAATGTCTATTCAAATCTTAACATTTAGTGACCGAGCTAGTGAGCTTCCATCATCAGTCTCTGTGAAATCTATGATTACTTTCTCGGAGATTACAATATCCGGTATCCCATCAACGATAAATGACTGGCCTCAAGTAAGTGTTGAAAAAATTGTTCTTACCCTTGGCATCCCGAATCTACTTGGATATGTCCACGCCTTTCGATGCTTGGACAAGAAGGATCAACAATCGATTGTCGGGCAAAACAGATCAACTTTACCAGTGAAACAGACTGTCTTTAAGCCCTTCATTATTTTGTTAAAATCGCATCAAGTACGAGAAGATATTATTAGCAAGAAGCGTGCTAAGAAAAACTTGTCTGTTAAGGAGGTTTTCGGAGGGGATTTACGTAGATTTCTCTATGTAAACGAGTTCCTTCATGCCTCTCGATTTAAACTTATTGGTCTCACTAAGGCCCTGGCAGCTGGACGAGGGCACAAACACGTGCCGACTCGTGCAGGACTGATTTATTCTCGGAAAGACGATAGTCAACCACCAATCACCAACACAACTGCTTCGGACCTGAAAAAATTAATTTGACCATCAGTGTGCAAGTCATCACAACCTCTTGTTTTACAGTTATCAAGTCAAGATTGCCCAATCCAACGCTAATTCGATACGTGGACATTCAGAACTAATTTAGTCCTCTGTTACGAATAGTAAATTTCACATAATATCTGTATGTGAGACGTGGCTCCACTCGTATGTCTATGATGATCTAGTCCGAATTAATGGGTATTTTCTCATTCGTAATGTTCGTGAAGGTAAAGAAGGCGTAGGTGTCGCTTGCTATATACAAAACTCTTTAAAAGCTAAATTACTAATGTCCTCACCAACGGAATTTTCTAATGCACATGAATGTCTTATTATTGAGATCTGGATCTAATTAAAAAAAGCTACTCTTTGCATTTGTATATAGACGATGTTGGATAATCAGCTGGCGCACGGCGATCGATATTCGCCGTGCGTCGACCTGTTGCTGTGCTCGAGCACACGGAGTTCGGTTGAGCCGAAGATAGCCGAGGCGGGGCTTCGCAAAGCCGAGGCTGTGCCTCGTTGGCAGGCCGCGTCGAGCGAGAGGATGTCTCTCTCGCTTGACTTCGGTTTTGCTCACCGGCTATCTCGCTCAACTGACTTCAGCGCCCAACGATGCTTTCATATCCCGCATCCATGTTGGATATTTTTGACACTTACGTGAAAATCCGCACGGAACAGCGCACGCACTTTTCAAGGCTCGGACAATTTCACTCTTCTCAACCGGATTATCTCACCTTCGTTTGCTCAACAGGACTCAAAATCAGGTACGAGTGCATTGTTATAATTTACCATAAATTCAATGGCAATGAGGAGTTGGATTCTCATCGGTACATCAACATTTTTGGTCTCACTTTTTGGCGGCATTTCAGCACATGTCATGCCACGTTGCCTCTCAACTTAATTTGCCGGTATAATTAATATAATTATGCAGGTGTACTATATTCGCTGTACTTTTCCCCAGGACATCTGCTGGAAGAGTACAGCGACTATACACTGCTCATTTTGTGCATCTTCATTATGTGTTGTATTGTGCTACGCAGTGCTGCCTGCGTAGCTTGTCTCATACATGTAGTGCACTCAAGCAATTCAATTGCAAGTGCTCTCACCTATTTGCTGCAACTTCTCTCAAATAAATCTGCTGAGAGCTTGCAGTAAATAATTGACACATTTTAAGCACTCATTTTTCTCATAGCGTGGCGTGCTCCGCAGCACTGGCTGCAGCACGCACACCGCTCTCATTACCTACAGCATACAATTAATATAATTGTGTGCTGGTTCTCAGTCCAAATAGTAAAATCAAATTTAGCCTATTTAATTAAATTCAGTTTTCTAATTCTCAAATTTTTGGTGTATTTATTTTCATTATTTTGTATTTTTCTAAATTTAGTATATTCTGTGTTTCTTTATCATATTTAACGAAGTGTTTTAAATTGCATTATTACATTGTTTGTGTGGAAGGATAATAAACCACTTTCTCCAAATTCCATCTACTAGTCTGGTTTTATTTCCACCCTGTTGTGAGTGAAGTCTCATATTTTTCCGGTATATTCGCAGGTTCAAGATCTGTTAAGTTACACCGGATGGATTTCTCGAAAACAGACGACCACAAGGTAAATGCTCGGCGCTTTTATGCAATCCCTATCATATTTTTCTCATACTTAAAATAACATTATTTTTACGGGTGATTTTTCCTGCGATTTGGCTACCAATAATTATGAATCAATTTATCTGCGTCAGTTAGTGTTCTCTAACTCTCTTCACATTGTTGATTCGAATACTATTCATCATACTGTGACTTCTGACACATGGATTGATGTGTTTATAATCGATGATGAAGATAAAATAAAATCTTACGTTAACCCCTTGCACTACGCTGAAATTCGGAACAAGCCATGCCTAACTTCAGACATTCTTGTTTAGCCCGAAATTAAGACCACGAGTACGGCTCGAGATGTTCATGTTTGGACCGAAATATCAATTACGAGCCATACTCGTGATATTCAAGTTTGGCCTAAAATTTTCATCATGAGTCGGACTCGTGAAAATAGTGCAAGGGGTTAAGTCTGAGACACCGTTAATAGCCGATCACAATCTATTGGAGTTTCACTATGTTTTTTATGTCGAGCGTGTAGCTGAACATGTTCACCCGTCGAGCGTAAGGAGATTTCGATGATTTAGGTTTTTGTAATTTATTAAAGTTTAATTTAAATGATATTTTACTTTGTGATTTTAGTCAGATGCTTACCATCGATTCGAGAATAGAGTTACATATCACTCGAAATTATATAGATTTGATTGTTGATGTATTCTCAGTGATATTTTTAAGATCTCTAGACAATTATGGGCCATACATTCTTTCCATGTGCGACGTCCGCCGCCCTTTAGCTCTCAAAATTTAAAAGACAGAATAACTCAGAAAAATATTTTGTATTCTCGCACGCGTAGATCTAAATATGTTCTCGATTTGGCTATCTACAGGGAGCATAGAGATGTACTTAAGAATTATCTGAGAAGAGCAAAAATGAATGTTACTTACTGAAGTTGCCCGGTATTCGTGAACGTAATAATTTATGGAAAACACTTACGGCGTTAGGTTTAGCTCAATCATCGTTCCCATCTCCTCTTAAATTTTTCACTTCAACTGAACTCAATACTTTTCACTCTGCAGTATCTAGTCAGCTACCACTCTATTCTTATGATGACTTTAGTGTTTAGCCTCTGATATTCATTCGCCACAAAATACATTCAGATACGCTAAAATCACTACCACTGAAGTACTCTTATTAATTGCTTCCAGCTCTAGTTCGAAATCATTTGCATTTGGTCCTGACGGTATTTCACTCTTTTCAGTAAATAAATCATTACAAGTTTCCGTCCAGCTCCTTACTCATATTGTTATTTATTCATTACAATCATCAACTTTTCCTAAACATTGGAAAAATGCTCATCTTCGGCCATTATCCAAAATCAAGACACCTCTCTCTCCGTCTGACACACGACCGATAGCTACCCTTAGTAAGTTATCCAAGGTGCTTGAGCGACTGGTCCACCAGCAGATTACGAGCTGGATTGAGAACAATGAATTGTTAAATCCACGCCAGTCAGGATGTCGAAGTGGTCACCGTACCCAGTCAGCACTACTTCGAATATTCGATGATATTAGACATAATATTGAGGAACGGCGTATTACCATCCTTATCCTCTTCGATTTTAGTAAAGCGTTTGACATAGTGCCTCATTTGCAACTGTATCTCAAATTCAAGAAAATCGATTTTTCAGAAACAGTGCTCGACTGGATATTTTCCTACTTAACGGATAGAACCCAACCAAATTTGGACGGGCTAGGTCAATGTTCGACCCGGTTAACCACGACGACAGGTGTTCCTGAAGGTTCTGCCTTAGGTCCATTTCCTTTCTCTCTTTTTATTAACGATATACTGTGTTCAAAAAGTAAGGTGAATTTTTTATTTAAACTTCCCGCGTTAACCGAATCGGACAAATGAATTTTTTTTCAAGTTGGTAGGACTGTTAGTGACATCTGTGACAAATTACATGTCAACATCATCATTAGTTTTTAGTTTACGCTTGGTTTTGTGAACAAAGAAAAGTGAATTTGGCGATTTTTACGATGTCGAATTTTGTTGAGCAAAGAAGTGCTATTAAATTTTGCTTGCGGAATGAAATTTCCGCCGCTGAAACGTATCGAATGTTACAAAAGGCCTTCGGTGACGAGACTATGTCACAGAAAAATGTTTACAAGTGGTACAAAGACTTCAAAGAAGGCAGAGAACGTGTTGATGGTTTGGAACGCTCTGGACGACCATCGACGTCAATTGATGAGCAACACATCAAGAAAATCAAGGAATTGGTACTCGAAAATCGTCGATTAACAATTCGAGACCTTGCCGACATGCTTGCAATATCAATTGGATCAGTGCAAGCAATTTTGAAGGATCATTTGTGCCTGAGAAGAGTCAAATCGCGTTTGGTGCCAAAATTCGCGTTTGGTTCTTCGTGAGTTTTTCGCCAAAAACTCCACTCATGTCGCTCCATAACCACCGTATTCGCCTGATTCAGCACCGTGTGACTTCTGGCTGTTCCCAAAGCTCAAGAGACCACTCCGGGGCAATCGTTTTGAGTCGATTGAAGAGATCAAACGTGAATCGCTACGCGCATTGAAGGCTATACCTGAGGACGACTTTTTAGCATGCTTCAAAGATTGGAAAAAACGTTGGCATAAGTGTATTGTAACTAGGGGGGATTATTTTGAGGGGGACGAAATCGATTAGGAAGAATAAATTTAAAAAAATTATTTTAAAACAAAATTCACCTTATTTTTTTAACACAGTAGGAGGTTTAACACGACGACATTCTAAGCGCATGGTATTTGCAGACGACACTCAAATTTATCTAAGTTGTTTGCCATCTCAATTGAATAAGGGTTTACGACTAATGACTTAAGACGCATATGCCATTACTAATTTTGCCGTCATTAATAGTTTGAAACCTGACCTAGAGAAATCCAAAGTGCTTCTGCTAGGCAGTAACTACTACACATGAGACCTTGACTTTACCTTTTTAATACCTATTCCCTTGCATGGCGTAGTTATACCCTTTGTCAGTGAAGCAAGAAGTTTGGGTGTGATCATGCATTCGAACCTATCATGGAAATCTCAGGTTCCTACTTATCATACATGTGTGGAGCAGCAGGTGGGTTGAACCTCCATTTAACTCGATGATTTGCGAGTGAAGATGCGATGACTTGTTGTTCGTGTGAGTTTTTTATTAACAACTGACGTAGAGTTTTGTGAGCACCGATGAAGTTGGTGCCACATTCAGAGTACATGATGAGAGGAATACCGCGCCGAGCTGAGAAATGCCTGAACACTGAGAGGAAACCATCAGCTGAGTAGTCGCTGACTACCTCAAGATGGAGAGCTGCCGTGGTGAGACAGACAAAGACGCAGATCCAACTCTTGTGTGTTTTGTTTCTTCGTCCCTTCCATGTGCTAAGTGTGAGAGGACCGGCGTAGACAACTCCTGTGTGAGTTAATGCACGCGTTGGTGTAACTCGTGAAAGAGGTAGCTGACCCATTAGTTGATGAGCACGAATCCTTCGCCGCCGAGCACACACAACCTAACTCAAAATGTGAGTTTTCACAGGACCTAATATGAGCTGAGTGCCTCCGTAAAGAGTCCGCCGATGAGCTTGATCGACAATGAGATTTGAGAACTGAGCGTGACGAGGCAGAATAGCAGGATGCCTTCATTCGTATGTGAGTGCGGATTGAACGAGACCACCTCCCACTCTGATTACACCCTCCTTGTCGATGAAAGCTGTAAGTCGACTGAAGGGATAAGGGATGGCAGAAGAGAGCCTGATTGAAGCACTTGAAGTTCGTGTATAAAAACGCAGCTGGACTTGCCTTCGTCCAAAAGACGTTGGCTGTGGCCATCTCTTGTGCCGTGAGTGGTACTGTTCCCACCGATTCTAGCTTTCTCCTCATTCTGGCCAATACCCTGACACATAATGAGGAGAGATAACATAACTTAGCGCGAGATGAGTACCGATGGAAGAGATCCCAATGATATTCAGGCCCCAGTGTGGCAGTGAAGAGAGCTACCTCAGGTCAAGCTTCCATGTTGCTCAAGTCTTCATGAGCGGTGGTTGTTGTTGGCCAAAAATCAATTGACTTTACCATCCATAATGGACCTGACCACCACAGCTGGTGAGAAGCTAGTTGAGATGTCGCGATTCCCCGAGAGGCACAATTCGCTGGATTGCTGGTGCCTGACACATGACGCCATTGAGCGTTAGGAGTGAGTTCCTGGATTGGAGCTACTCTATTTCGGACATAATCTTTCCACCGTGCTGGATGATCTTCAATCCACGTAAGTGCTATCAGAGAGTCCGTCCACAGGTGAATTGATGAAATTTCGATCTTGAGCGTGGCTTGAATGTATGCAACCAATTTTGCTAGTAACAGCGCAGCGGTCAGTTTGAGCCGTGGTACTGTGAGTTTCTTGAGTGGTGCCACCCGGGTTTTAGAGCAGACCAGTGAAGCCACCTTTCCAGTGAATGATGAATTGACAGTGATGTAAATCACTGCAGCCATGGCTAATTGAGATGCATCAGCGAAACGGTGCAATTCCACTGTTGAATTGCTCCATGTATTGAACCAACGAGGAATTGAGATTCTCGCTAGATAAGTGAGATCTTCTCTGATGGCGATCTAACGAGATGAGACTTGGAATGGCAGTGGATCATCCCATTCGAGATTGTGAAGCCAGAGCTCTTGTAAGAGTATCTTGGTTCTGACCACAACAGGTGAGACCGAGTGGTTCAAAGAGTTGAGCCACCTCTGAAAGAACAAGGCGTTTGATGAGATTTCCTTGAGTTGAGTTGAACCTTCATGATAATGTAAGCATGTCCTCGTGAGGAAGTCAAGTCATACCGAGAATTTTGGTTTCACACTCATCCATTGACATAGATGAGCTTGACGGTGATTGTGTTATACCAACAAGGACCTTGAGGTCCGACGAGTGCCACATAGCGAATGGGAAACCACCCGTCATGCACAAGTCCTTGTGCTGTTGAGAAATTTCAATGAGCCGATGCATTGTATCCGCCCCTCCGAAGATTTCATTCACGTACCTGCCAAAGGTGATAGCTGGTACAGCAAAGCGATGTCCCTCATCCTCGGTGAGCTAAATGAGAGTGCTAACTGTTAGGAAAGGAGCAGCTTTTGTACCATACGTTATAGTTGTTAGATGGCATGGCACTGCGTTGAGTTTATCATCCTTCTACGTCTTCGTGATAAATGCTAATTTGACGATACATTTTAGTACTGTCCGTGGCAAAGATGTGTTTGTGGTGACGGATCCAAATGAGCACGTCCGAAATATTGAGCAGCAAGTTAGGGCCAGTGTACATGATGTCATTGAGAGACTGTCCAGTCGACATGGAGCTAGAGCTATTGAATACCACTCGTAGTTTGGCGGTGACTGTCTGGCCTGAGAACGTCATGATGAGGCAGGTAATAATGTACCTCTCTTGATGTAGATGTTGAAGCTTTTACCATGTGGCCAAGTTGCTCATATTTCTTCCATACACTGAGCGCAGAGCTGACCGTACTCAGCACCCTTTGAGATTCTCTGTATGATGTGGTGCAGACACCGATGACCTTTTGAGTATGAGCTGCCCATATTGGCAGGCGACGAAGTAAGAGGAAGCCGAACGATGTATTGTCCAGTAGTATCACGCCGGTACGTGTTGAGAAATTGTTTCTCGCAAGCCTGCTCCTCTGGTGTGAGTTGATCGACCTTGTCTCTCGGTGGCTCTTCTTAAGCCCAAAACTTTGTGAGCACCTCTTGCAATGCCTGATCATCGTGCTGCACGGCAGCACGATGAACAATAAGTCCTTCTAGTTGGCCTGAGTTCACTGGTCGAATGATGAGCAATCCAAATATTGATAACTGTGCAATGGGCATTGATATTGTGCCCTTGATGATGTTGGGCTTGATAACCTGCCCGTAAATATCTGCACCAATGCTGAGACCATGTTCGTGCTGGTGACTCGAATGATGGTAAACGAGTAGTTATCGTTTTGAGTATGTGGGCCAGTGCCGTGACTTTGTCCTTTGGGGGAGTAGAGCATATGGTGAGTTGAGCGGACCCACGTGACTGCGATGAGTGTCTTCCACCAATCCCCATGATCGAAATTGATTAGTGTTTAGGTGGTGTGTTGAGTTTACGGACGAGATTTTCTGTAACAAAAGTCAATTCCGATTCTGTATCGATGAGAAGACGTGTTTGGTGAGTTATTGCCGGTGAGTGAATGAGTATGAGAGCGGTTGGAAGCAATGTTGAGCGAATCCGTGTGAGTAGAACCGGTGAGCGATCGATTGCACCAACACCCTAATGTGTTGATGGCCCTGTACTGATTGCTTGAGTGGCCCCGGAGGTCGCAGGTGCTGCTACCTGATGCAGCATCGTATGGTGTTTTCCTGTGCACTCTTTGCAGTTGTGAATTGATCGGCAGGATGAAGCGTTGTGCCGTCAAACAGTTATAGCTAAGTCTGGACTTCTCTGCCATTGTGCGTCGTGCAGCCACTGTGAGCTGCCGGAAATCTGGACACATCACTATGTAATAGTACAGAGACCGACAGCAATCATAGGGATACACCGACTGGCCGGTGCGAGTAGATGGCACAACGCTAGTGCTCGCGCTCGCTGAAGCGTGATGTACAGCAGCTCGTTGAGTTGCGACCTTCGATGGAGCCGGTTTAGTTGAGGTAGTTTTCGTTGTTGTGGCTGACTGCGCTGGAGTGGTCTCCACCATCTCCAATGCTTTCTCTTTGTTCTCAATAAACTCTTTGATTTGCTTGAAGGTCGGAAACTCCTAAGCATACCCCATCGACGTTTCCCACGCATCGCGATTGGTTCGATCAAGTTGATTACTCAAGTGCCTCACTAGCACCTACTCCCACAGGTGTTCTTTTGAGTTCAATGGTGTCAGCACTTTATTTGCCTCCGACACCGTTGTTATCATTTGTTATTATAGGGTTGAAACCGATTTCGCATCTCCGAATACAGGTCACATGCCGAATATCACATCCAAGCTTTCCTGGACCAGCAGCCCCTTGTATTCTTAGCGAGACGTCAATGTCTCTCATACCAAGTTAAACGACTCACCTATGAGGTCAAATCCTGAAATTATTTGAGTAGCAGAGTCGCAGAGGCAGCCACACAAGTACAGCAACCGCTCTACATCAGTTAGCCTATTGTTAGCGATGACTAAGGACGTGAACAAGTCACGAAAGGCTGGCCATCCAGCGTATTCGCCCTTAAAAGTAGGCAGCTTGATGTCTGCTCGCTTTGTCTATGAACAAGGAGGTGTTGATGTCGACGCAGGCATTTAACTCTGTGTCAGCTTTTCCATGGCCTGCCGAACAGCGATTTTCCCATTCAGAGCCAGTTTCGCCACGACCATTCATAAATTCTACGCAAAGTATTCATGCTCGAGAAAAGAAGCCGGCTATGATCCTTCCAAGAACTCGTGTTCCCTTCTGAAGTCTTCATGGACTTCGTTAATTTGGTCGCTTACCGTTTCCAGCAACACTAGCGTTGGTGTCTGAGCCTCGTCGTAGAGCGTCGAGCAGATGTGGTCGAGCTCTGCAATGCGGGTGCGCTGAAATTGAACCTTCAACACCCATTCGGTTGCGAAGCGAGCTGTTGATCCGGTTCTCTTTGCAGCAGCGGTACCATCCGGGACCAACAGCGTCTGTTTCTCACCAGAATCAACGGGTGCCACCCCGTTGTCTTACAAGTTGCGTTCCGACATGATACAATAAGATGCAAATACAATAAGATAATGAAGATACTCCGCAGAGTGGAACTTTACCCAACCGCTGGTGTGATAAGTGTAGAGGTGAGCCGATGATGTGAGGCTGCGTAGATGTTCCACGAGGTCCCAAGTCGAGTTGAGCCGATGAGCGTTTGAGAGCGGTAGACCCTCGTCTTCTCCTGTCCAGGAGTCGAGAATCCGTCTCGCAGAACCAAAATGTTTGAGATTCCGTTGGTCTGATGTGTATGTATGAGCTGAAAGATATTGAAAAAGAATGAGTTCTCACTCATGACAGGTGTTTGAGAATTCCGTCCAGATGTAGTTGGAATGACCTGTGAATATATTGAAAATTATGAGGCTTCACTCACAACAGGGAAAAATAAAAACATCACATACCGAAGGACCGGATGGTATCCTATCTTTCGCAACTCGTAAGGCGCTCCCTAACTTATCTCAATTATATACATCCTTAGTCAATCATTGCCTGAATTATGTATTTTTCTCATCTTCCTGGAAGCGCGTCTTTATACGCTTACTTTTGAAAGTCAAGGCTCCGTTGTCCCTGTCAGACTGTAGACCCATAGCTAATTTGTGCGAGCTGTGAAAAATCTTAGAAAGGATTATACATCGTCAAATCACAAAGCACATAACTACAAACAAGATTGTCTATCCATGGCAATCTGGTTACAGAATTGGTTTCAATACACATACTGCACTTTTATGCATATGTCACGATGTCAGGAAAAATGTTGATGAAAGGCGGCTTACGATTTTTGTTTCGTTCGATTTCAGCAAGCCTTTCGACTTAGTTAGTCTCACACAAATCACCGCTCAATAAACTTTGCTGGTTAGGTTTTTCTCATAATTTCCGTGAGTGCCTCTTCTCATACTTGGTGGGAAGAATCCATGCGACGATTGACCAAGACAGGACCACCTCTAGTTGGCGAAGTACTTTATCCGCTGTATCACAGGGCACTGTTCTCGATCCCTTTCTTTTTTTACTTTTATAAATGACTTAGTCAGTGGACTGAGATAACTCTAAACACATTATATTTGCTGACGATACCCAGATTTATTTAAGTTGCCTGCCCTCAGAACTCGAGTTGGAAATTGCTCGCATCACTCATGACGTGGACGTCATTACACACTATGCAAATGCTAATGGACTTAAACTCAATGTTTCTATATCTAAGGTACTGATTCAGGGCAGCAATTTATATATCAGCTGGCTAGAGGTTCATAATCTTCCACCGATAATAGTTGATGGTACAATGCTACCGTATGTAAATAAAGTACGAAATCTTGTTGTCATTATAATGTCCAACTTATCTTGGTGGAGTCACGTGGTTTTAATATTTGAGAAAGTAAATTTCTCCTTATACAAACTAAAGTATCATAGAAACGTCCTGTCGCGATAATTAAAGACCACTCTAGTCATCTCGCCAATCTTTCCACTGCTTGACTACTGTTGCTTAATATATAAGGATGTGACGAGTGAATAAAACATAAAGCGAGAGAGGCTTTTAAATGGCGGGATCAGGTTCATTTTTAATCCTCGGCAGGATGAGCACGTGACAAGTTATCGCAGGTTGCGCAGATAGTTAACAATCAAATTCAGGCGTCCATCTTTTATGGGGATTACAACTTTTAATATTCTTCGTGGCAATGCTCCATCACATCTTTCTGAGATTTTCATTCATGCTGGACCATCCCAAATCCCCATGCGTCAACATGCTCTTACAATTTTCCAGATTCCTTACTATCGCACAGCTATGTACTAAAACTCCTATGTGCTCAGGGCTGCGTATTTCTGGCACTTGCTTCCTACTGAAGTCATCACTTCTCCCTCCCTGCCGATATTGAAAAATAGACTATACGAATACCTTTTTGCGCTCGAAAATATTCTCTATAGTGCTTATGAGGCGTTTTATGTTTACCTTACTTCATCCGTTCATTACTTATCCAAAACTATGCTTACATCTTGTACGGATACAAATTTTTTTTGTCTTTAGCTATAATCATTTTCTCACAATTATTATCGATTATACAATTTAAGAATACCTAGGAATAAATTGCGGTTAGGGTACATATGATCAAAATTAAATCTTCTATAATAATGCAATTTGTCTCATTCCATTTTCTGATTTAATTTTAATGTATATGTTACGTTCCGGATTTGAAAAGAGGAATACAACTAGATATAATATACTATCCTCTCCATTTTGAGCCAGAATGTGCTGGCTCGGGATTTGAGCACGGTCGACATGCCAGTATGTGCAGTTATTTTAAATAAAATACCCGTTCACTTACCGTAAAGCTAGTTGGCGTGTAGAAAAGCTATTCAAGCACGACGACTCTATCGTCGTGAGTTGGACTCGGTGGAGTCCGACCCGTGACTTGATTCCGGTATCGGATTATGGTCCGGCCTTGACAGGACTGGTTGAGGCGCCGTTCGCTCGCTGTCCGGGCGGATCGTGCACTTTGCACGGCCATGGGCCGTATCCTTGATTGGAATTTGGAACGGTGTCTGTAACTACCGCCCCGTTTCCTTGCGACGACCCTGATTGTGTTTCTCGGAATCTTTGCCCTGTCTTCTTACGAGTTTTGCCGATCTAATTTTAAGGGATCAGGGTTGGTAACCGAGAAGGGTCGTTATCCACTTTCTGGCGGTCATACGAGCCTCTGCGGAAAAAGGATGGAACCGGCATGTAGGACCCTGAGGTACCACGCCGATTCATGAAATAAAAAGATCGAGAAGAGTGTGCAACTATTAGTTGACGCCGCTCTCTCTAGTGAAAAATCCCCCAGCGCGAGTTTCCAAGCGCCATCAGGGTGTAGAGTGCTGCAGACTCGCAACTAATGTTGCAAGACCAAAATTCACGTGACCTGGTGGTGAAACCAGGGCGGCGCTCCAGATCACCTAGCAAGAAAGAAAAGACCGAAGGATATAGGCGGCCCTACGATCAAGCGTCGCGTAAGTAGGTAGCCCACGCAAGAGAAATCGCGGTTTATCGCAAATTCGATAAACATCGAAATTGGTGCAGTGGTTGGAAAGCTGTTTGCGTTTGAAAATGGAGAAAAGTAATGAAAAATTGCGCCATGTTTTGCAATATTATTACGACAAAAGCAAGAACGCTGCGCAGGCTTGTGAAAAGATTTGTGCTGTGTACGGTAAAGGTACTGTATCAAAATCTGCTGTGTGGAAATGGTTCACTAGCTTTCGTTCTGGTAATTTTGATGTTAAAGATGAGTCATGCTCTGATCGTCCAATCACTGTAACGGTGATGAAATTCTTGAAAAAGTCCAGCAAGATAAGCAGATCAGCAATGTCGATATTGGTATGGAGCTAGGCATTGACCACAAAACTGTTTTGAATCATTTACACAAAGCTGGCTACAAAAAGAAGCTTGATGTATGGGTTCCTCATGAGTTGAGCGCGAAAAACATCATAAACCGAATTAATATCTGCGATGCGCTGCTGAAACGCAATGAAATCGAGCCATTTCTGAAACGTGTCATAACCGGTGATGAAAAATGGATCACGTACGATAATCGGAAGCGTCAAAGATCGTGGACAAGGGATGGTGAGTCGTCACAAGCGTTCGCGAAGCCAGGATTGACCGCGAAAAAGGTGATGCTGTGTGTGCTGTGGGACTGGAAGGGAATCGTCCACCATGAGCTACTTCCAGTTGGTCAGACGATTGATTCTCAACTCTACTGTGGACAACTAGAGAAATTACGCCAAGCAATTGAAAGAAAACGGCCCGAATTGATTAATAGGAATGGTGTTGTCTTCCATCATAACAACGCCCGACCAGACACTTCTTTGATGACCTGTCAAAAATTGCGAGCGCTTAGTTGGGAAGTTTTAATGCATCCACAGTATAGTCCAGACATAGCACCCTCTGACTATCACTTATTCCGATCTCTGCAGAACTCTCTGAATGGAATTAAGCTGCTTTCAAAAGTAGCCTGTGAAAACCACTTGAATCAGTTTTTCAACCAGAAACCACAGAAGTTCTTCACCGATAGCATTATGTCTCTACCCGAAAAATGGCGAAACATTGGCAATAATAATGGAGCTTATTTGGTTTAAATAAATTCATTTTCACACTATAAGAAAACCAGTTGAATTTTACTAAAAAAACGCCACGAAATATTTCTCAAACCCAATATATGTATAAAATATGTGTATTAAATATACGTATTGAATTATACGTGTAAAATATGTATTAAATATACGTATTAAAGTATATGTGTTAAACAGGTATTATATATATGAAATATATGTAAATATATGCATGGAATCGAAGTATAATTTTTTTTAAATTTTACATGTAAAAATATCGGGGACCCAGGACGTCACAGTATATTCAAGATAAATCCAAAGCTTATTGTTAATTGCGTTAAGGTATTACAAAGGCATAATAATAAACCATCAATCAATCAATCAATCAATCTCTCTTAATGCCTGATCATATTCTACACTTTTTATTGCAGAGCAAGCGTTTCACGGAGAGCACAGCGTAAAGCGATACACATGTGAAAAACCGCTGTCGATGCATTCAAACCATTGGACACCTGGTTATGATTCAGAAGAGGTTGTTATCTCTAAGCCTATGTTAACCTCTAGCAACATCCTGAGCATTCACTCTATCTTTGGCATTCTACACGCAAACAATAAAAAGAAATATGTTTCCGCGATACGGCATGGAAATTTTAAGCGACGCCTTTTGGTGTCGAGTGATTTTAGTGGAGAGCGTAATGAGCGAATTCCTGCGCACCCAGGAAATGTGCCATGCGTACGAAGAAATGGAGGATATTCTACGCAGAGTATATTTAATGGAGCGTCGAGAAGGGCTCGTTGGACTTGACGAACTTTCTATCGGAATGTCCTGTGTTTGCCTCGTTAAAATGGTGTTGCCCGCGGAGAAGTGGTTTATCCGGACGTCGAAGGATACTGCGAGTTGTTGTTATTCGATTTCAAGTATGCTGCCGGCGCTTGTCATGGAGGTCTTGATATACGAGCTCGAGCGCATCGATATTGTAGGCGTTAAGCAACTCCTCTAAGAAGCGTGCGGCGGCGATGCTTAGCTCGCTGTCATGATGCCGCCCCTTGACGCTCGTCAGGTTCGTTCAGCGAACGGGAGGCGTAATGTTCAGACAGTTGTCCTTATAGAGACCATTGGACACGAGATAGACTTCGGTTACGACATCGATGCCGCGGACGACGGCTTCGAGGAGGGGACCCTCTTGTACGCGAACGAAGATGGAAATTGAAGGCATGTTGCTGTGCGTGCGTATGTGCATGTGTGCGTATGCGTGTTGCGTGCGCGCGTGTGAATGTGACTGTTATTGAGTGTAATCAAGGGACAGGAGTTCGAATCACCGCGTCCAGGAGGAACGGGTACCGGATATCGCCAAGACAGCGTGGATAAGTCAATTTTACTATTATTCACGTACGGGTGCGCCATATTTTATGTCGGTATATAAACATTGATAATAACTTTGATATTTATCAACCGATTGAGTAGACATGTTTTTGAAACGTCAATTCAGTACAATTTTAACCATGAATCGCTTTACACCGAAACGACGCGCCGAAATTGTGACGCTGTACATTGAAAATAGTCGTTCAGTTGTGTTAACTCAACGTGCATATCGTCGAAAATATCGTGGCCATCAAGCACCGTCTGACAACACTATTCGTCGTTTGGTGTGGAATTTTGTTGAGTACGGGACAGTGGAAGATCGTCCACGTGCCTTTCATCAACGTCTAAGACGTTCCAATAAACTGGTTCAAGCGGTAAGAGAGAGTGTTGTGGTAGAACCCACATGTGTTATATCGTCACCGCGCTCAGCATTTTGGCGTCAATGGAACCACTTTGCGGCGGATTTTGAAGAATTATTAGCATTTGTTTCCGTATAAAGTGCAATTGACTCAAAGAATCGAACAGTCGCTCGAATGATTGTCACTGAACCTGATTTTTGGAAGCAAATTTTGATAACCGACGAGGCCCATTTCATACTCTCTGGCGCCGTTAACAAGCAAAATTGCCGCATTTAAGGAACGGAGAATCCACACGAGATCCATGAAACACCATTGCATGACCAAAAAGTGACTGCTTGGGCCGGCGTTTGCCCCTAAACCATCATTGGGGAATTTTTCTTCAGAGAAGGCGAAACAGTCGATGGGAATCGATATCGGTGGATGTTGATTCATCATGCCTGCCCACGAATGTATGAAAAAGGTCTGGACGGTTACTGGTTTCAACAAGACGGTTCGCCATACCACACTGCAAATCAAACAATGCAGTTTCTGCAACGAAAATTCCCTGGACGTGTGATGTCAAAAAATGGCGACATTGACTGACCACCCAGATCTTCAGATTTGACCCCTCCGGACTTCTTTTTGTGGGGTTATTTGAAAAGCGAAGTGTACGCCAACAAACCTCAGACCATTGACGAGATTAAGGCAAACATTCGTGCTGAAATCATCGCTATACCGCCCGAGATGGTCGAAAAAGTGATAGAAAACGCAGAAAAAAGGGCACATTTTGCTTTGACCGATAAAGTTGGCCACTTTATTGATGTTGTATTTAAAAACGAGTCCAAATAAATTGTAAAGGACCAAATTAAATAAAAATATCGCATATACGGAAATCAGTTGTTTTTTTTTAAAGTTATTCGATGTTTACATACCGACATAAAAGATGGCGCACCCTGTATATGTACGCGTTTGCTCCATCCTCCTCTGATCTCTACTCTTCCTTGTTGACCAGAGTACCCACACCATCCCACTGTACTATCTCCATGTTACCGACACTGTTTAAGCAAAGTAGGTAGCGCGGCGATGGAAAAGTGTGGTATTGGGGGTAGCCCCATGGTGGGGGACTAAGGGGGGATAGGAGTGAGACGGAGTAAAGGCGTACGCATACTACTTTTATCAGTAGCCAAACTTGTGGAGATTGCTGTCGCAAACAGTGTTCAGTGTGATGATGAAATAGAGTGTGCATGATGAGTTGACGATTACAACGGAACTTCAACGACTTAGGGAGGATGTTGACTAGTGTGACGACTCTGAAGATGCATCGACTAGCTGAGTGTTGACTACCGGAGAAAGTGCATAATGGCATATCTGAGCCAGAGTTAATGCCAATTCCGTCAACAGGTACGGTTATGCTTCAATTCGTGAAGTTGAGAGCTCCAATATTTCACGTCGTGCAGAGGCGTCTGCGTATGATTAGGAGGCAATGAGTCGGCGCTTGATTGCATTTAAGTAACGATGGAGTTGTGATTTGGCCTGGAGATTGAATTCAGTTAATATACGCGATGGTATGCTTCCACGCGATGGGCGGGGATCGACCGTGACACCGAATCCCGGCGGTAAGTTGGCAGGCCAGACATGTAACGACATTGTGTTACCTATTGGCACCGTGACCGTAGCCGCTGCGATTGTTTTTGGTTTTCGTTGCTTATAGATTTCCTCATGGCTCCTTTACCGATAACAAAACTGTACATGTATTAATCTTCATGGAGAGTCACGTAAATGCCAATGAGAAGCGCAAATCACAGGTAATTGTTACGAAAAAGACACCGTTTTTATGACACTAATTGATCAGGCAATCGCTACCACGTCTTCACCATCCGGCTTAAAAAACTGAAAAGTTTAGACCGAATCACTGAGGGTGAGAGTTACTGCCAGGTCAAATTAATCTTTAATGCCTAATACGTTCTGCTTTGCATAGCAATATGTGACTTTATATTTGTTATAGATTGTCTCGCCAGAAACAAGGTTTATCCGTTTATCACCGATAAAAACTACGATTCACCGACAAAAGCCAATCTGAATTTGATCAATCTCTAATTCGCATGTAATACGTGAAACCATTTTCTTAATCGTAACCTTTTCATAGTTTTTTATCTTAATTTAATATAATTTAGCTGCAAGATCATATATATTTTTTATTTGACGAGTTGCCATTTTGAATATGCCATTAATGAAAACCAGTTTACTTCAGATTTGTAATCACTACTTTTAACTCTTTTAGGCATATATTTTTCTTATCTACGACTTAATTAAAGTTGGTATTTTGGGTATGCAAAATAGCGGATCAAAATAAAAAAAGTTACTTGTTGAGGTTGTAACCCGTTACTCAGAGGTTTTTGATGTCGCTGATTACGAAGCTGAGCTCAACCTTTATTTATAAATAAAAAACGGCGGGTCCAGTACATCAGACCAAGAAGCAAGAAGTCGCATTTTGTAGTTTGGCAGTAAGGCAGGTCGTGCATGTCTTAAGTTCAAATCCCGCAAATAGAACTTCTTTGACAGTTTTATGAAAGAGTTGTACCTATGCACAAATTCCTGTTTTTAATCATATGAATTGTTACCTCCTGGATTTCAGGGAACGCAATTGATTCTCCATTTTGAGCCAGAATGCGCTGGCTCGGGACTGGAGCACGGTTGGTTGGTTGGTTGGTTGGTTGGTTGGTTGGTTGGTTGGTTGGTTGGTTGGGGGGGGGGGGGGGGGGGGGGGGGGGTTATTAATAAATATTGAAGAACACTGATTCGCTAAAATGTCTGAATTATTAGGTATAAAAACAGTCGGATCACACTACATTAAATGTGTATTAAAACAGTAATGGTTTATATTAACACAATTTCGAATGGCACCGAATAAAGTTATTTGATATTAAAACAGTCAAATCACACAACATTAAATGCATATTAAAACAGTTAACACAATTGTATATAAAATAAGAGTCTTTAGCACCACTATATATATTATAAAAGAAATGGGTGATTATAGGTAAGTACGGGCCCGTGCTGTTACGAGGACCGACCGTCGTGGTCGGCCCACGGAGATGAACTGCTAATTAAAATGAAGAAAGTAGTGCCGATGGCACCGCTCAGAAATTATACTAAAATGATTTGCGGGGCGCAGCTCGTCTCTGGGAACCCATGACGTAACATCAATACAAAAATAATTAATATTATTATTGCAGAAAGACTGGTTATGAAGGACACTTCCCAAAATGAATTTCCATATTGGATACACTAAATATTATAGGGTGGCCACGCTATTCTGGATATGGAAAGTAATCGGAAAAAAATATTTTATAATCTATCTTTATCCGGAACTCGAAGCAGGGTATTGTGGATAATTACAACTATTTTAATAAATATTTTTAATAGAGCTTGCACTGTAGCGACGAAGCAAGTTAAAGTAAGACTGAATCACGTTATTTGGGTAGCAAAATACAGAACAGAACAATACTTGCACAGCAAGAATAAATCTTTGTTAGGACAGCAAAGCTCATGCTCCGCACCAAATTCTGTTTATTACTATAGTGTAACAAAATATTGTTACCAGTTCTACTGGGGCCTCGGCTTGAACCCACCACTCACCATAGAAATAAGCGATACGTTATTTTAAGCAGTATATTTTGAGCAGTAACACCCATGAATGGACACGACGACCCAACAAGGATCCCAGGAGGCGAGAGATGTTGTTATGAAGGTGCGGAAGGCGAGGTGAAAGCTGCCCTTCGATACCGCCAAAACCGCCGACGCGGCACTATAAAGAAATCGCCAATACCCGCCTAAACGCTGCCTGTTAGGATCCCAGCCAAACTATATCGAGCGAGGATCCGGCGAGACAATTGCCATCATCTACCGTTACACTGCCGAAGCCGCCACGGTGGCACTTGATTAGTAATACGTGGAAAGATCAGGCAATCACAATGATTATGATATAGTTATCGGATGGTATGTACAGGTGTATGCGTCGGTAACTTATCAGCTACTACAGCAAAACATGGACAATACGGGCGACTACGACGAGTTTCGGTGGTCCGCTTGCAAAAAAAGCTATCAAAAGCCATGTAGTACGATGCAAAATTTGCCCGAAACTTTTTTAACACCCAGGATGTGTGAATAAGCATAAAATAACGGATAGGAATCGTGAGCTAGTACAGTGTAAGGGTCCATTTGATACATTCAATGCGGAAGATGAACTTCTGAAGACAGTGACGCCGACAACAGGTGGTAGCAGAGATCGATTGGCATCGACTGGAACGATAGGAGGAACCAGAGGTACGAGTTCATCGATAACGGTTGACGCAAAAATAGACTGGCTAATAAAAACAGTGAAAGCAATGAAGGACGAAATCGCTTGGAAGAATGAAATAAAGAAAATGATCCAAGAGATAATTAGTGCAGAAATGGAAGGTGTGAAACAACAGATAGAGGAACTGAAAATAATGATACAGGGAGAAGGTTCGAACACCGCAAGGGTAACCGACAACGATGTAGTGAAAGAAAGAAAAAAGGAAAAGGTGATCATCATCAAACCAAAAGTACAACAGGAAAGCGAAAAAACTAAAAGAGAGATAAAAAAGAAGGTGGATATAAAGAGTATGGCGGTGGGAATAACAAAACTGAAAAAAGGTAGTGGGTAATGGAACTGTGATCCTGGGATATGAAGCGGGAGAAGAAAATGAAATACTGAAAGCTGCAGTACAGGATAGAATGGGTGAGGGTTTTTAAGTTACTGAGTCAACGCCGATGAATCCGAAGATAAAAATAGTAAATGTGGAAGAAGATGAATTTAAATTGACCGATGAGGAACTAGTTGATACAATTAAAAAGCAGAATGGGATACAGGAAACCGGAGGAAGGTAGATGAAGATCGTGAAAAGATGAATGAAGGGAAGAGAACAGGAGCGAAACAGAAGAGAAATCGACCATGGACCAATAATACTAGAAGTAGATGAAGTAAGTCACGAGGAGCTACTGAGAAAAGGTAAGTTCAGCGTGGGATGGAAAAAATGTCCGGTTTTCAATCACGTCAACGTAAAGCGATGCTTCAAATGCTGAGGCTATTATCATATAGCAAAGAATTGTACAAGAGAAGAAACCTGCTACAAATGTGCAGAAAAACACAACGCAAGAGAGTGTACAATAAATAAGAGTAAGTGTGTAAACTGTACGTTTAAAAACCAAACGTACAATCTGAAGATAAATGTAGAACATAGTGCACTCGACCGGGAATGTCCAACATACAAAAGAGCGTGGCAGGAGGAAAAGAAGAGAACGGGCTGGATACAGTAGCAATCACAGAAGGAAGAGACGATATGGTATACGAATGCGCAAAGTCTTTTAGCACATAACGATGAGATACGACACCAGGTGGTTGACAGAATGCAACCTGCAATCATAGCGTTATCGGAGACGAGGGTGACTACTGAAATCGGGGACAGTGAAGTATATATGCCATGTTAGAGTACAATTAGGTGCGATGCAGAAAATAGAAACACAGGAGGGGCCGTAGTATACGTAAGAGATAGTATTAATTATGAATTAGTAAAGAAGGAAACTGGAGTGTAGCAATAGAGGTCAATGATAAGATATACAAAGGAGTTATAGTGGTAATAGTGGTTTACCATTCAACGAGTGCGTCAGATGCGGAATTTATAAGATTCGTAGAGGATATAACTGAAGAGTTAACAATAAAAGGAGATTGTTTAATAATAGGAGATTTTTACATAGATGTCAAGGGAAACTCGTTCTATAAAAAACAATAAATATTAGAAATGTTAAGTTTAGGGATGAAACAGTATGTAAACGAGCCAACGAGAATAACGCAGGATAGTCGAACAATTATTGATCTTGTATTTGCAAATACAAGCGCGCAAGTGCATGTGGAACTCGAATCAAAAATAACAGACCATGCGTGGGTAAAAGTAGTATTAGGAACGAGCAATACAGAGAGTAAATAGCGAGAATATAATACTAAGAACTATAGTGAAATTGACGTAAAAGAGTTTACAACAGTGTTGAAAAACTCCGTGCGATAATGGACAGATGGAGATATAAATCGAAAGGCGAAGATGCTTATCGATACTATAGTAGATACTTTGGACATAGTAGCACCAAAAAAGGTAGTCAGGATTCCAGCGTATGGAAGGGTAAAAAATGGTACTCTGATGAGATAAGAAGGGCGGCAGGTAAAAGGGATAATGCTTACAGGGAAGAAATTCATGAGGGAAAGGATGATAACTGGGAATAGTTTAAAGTAGAAAGAAATGCAGTAGTTAAATTATTAAGGAAAGAGAAAAAATATATTACGAGAATATGATAGACTTTAATAAGAACGACCCTAAAAAAATGTGGAAAACCTTGAAAGAACTTATTAGAGGGGGACCAGCCAAAGAGAGAGAAATTGGAAATATACATTTTGAAATATTGGACGATATGGCGGAGGGAAGGACGGTTGACAAATTTAATGTGTTTTACGTTTAAAGTATTAATAACATAGTAAGCTCAATAGAGAGAGATGCATCTATAAGGCCAGGTAGCAGAAGAATATTGATGGGTGGTGGCGTGGGAAACGAAAGAAGCATAGAAAATTTCGAGAATATCGCAATAGAGGAACTCGATAAAATAGTTAAAGGACTCCCGAAGATGAAAGGTACAAAAGAAGGAATATCAAGCAAAATACTGAAGTAGGCGTTCAGTGCAATTGAACAGAAGTTTGTATATGTAATCAACGAATCCCTAAGGTAGGGCTGTTGCCCTAATAGTTGGAAAACGTCCACGATCACCGATACCAAAGATAGAGAAAGCCAATAACGCGAAGGATTTCCGGCCAATTAATATTGTAATGGTATTAAACGTTAACATTACCCTTAGAGGGTTTGTTCGGACTCGAGCAGGGAGGAAATAATTTTAGGCTTATAGTAATTTCAGGCTTTTGTAGTAGGTAAAAGTAGGGTTTATTCAAAGAAAAACAGAGATGAATTTATGTGATACATAAAAAGAATAAATAGAAAATTGAATTATCTAACCCTTTCTCTTGGTATTATGGTTACCACGCGCCTTACAATAAATTATTCCCGGGCACTCAAGTGCATTTATAATCGTGTACGCGGGTGAAATTAAAGAATTTATGAGAATAGAGATGTAACATTCGATTTAACAATATGCACTATGACGTGAAAAGAGATGTTGATAAATAATATAATTCCTAATCTGAAGATATTCGTTAACTAATATTGAATTTATAAAAAATAAACATCGCTTGATAAATTTTATCGATTCGTCGCGTTCTCTAGGTAAGAGGTTTAGTATGCGTACCGTCGGTAACTGGCCGGCCGTTGCTTGCGGTATCCTGAATAGCCTCGAATTTACCGTTGAGTTTGTTCAATACCCGCTTCTAACGCTACAGGCCCGTTGGTGGGAGTAGAGTTCCCGGCTGGTATTTTTTAAAGGCCGACTCACGCGTCCACCCGACCGCCGCTACGATCTGGCGTCAGTGAAATGCATTTTTAGTGCATGCGCAGCTTTATCAGGATCGTACCCGGTTGACTTATCGCCCTGGGTATTTTCCCTGAGTAATATTTAGATTATATTCCTAACTTACTACGCTATCATAATTTCCTGGTCTCTAATATGGAGATATTATATCTTCGTTATTTAAAATATTGCGGAGATTATTTTGTGTCTGAGAGAGTAGACTGTTGGTTCGCTCGATCCTCGGCTACCAGAGACAGAGACCGCCTTGTTTATATTTGGGTCTGCGGTGTGTTGGCCTCGAACGCAGCACTGAGTCAGCTGCTTCCCGTCAAAGATGTGTGTCAGGTTCTACAGCTGGGCTTTCCAGATATCAGTGCGGCTGCTCCTAGCAAGGGCTCGTTTTCTCTTCCTTCCTGGTAGTTGGACTTCTGCGTTGGCGGGACCTGTGAACAGAACTGTTCCCCGAATGCCGAAATTCTGGTCTTTTTATACCAGTCTCCCCTCTATCTGGCCCATGCTTCTGGTATCAATATAGCTGGTGCGGGCCTGTAGCCCATCTTCCTGTAGCCCATTGGTAGCCTTGGTCTTTTTGAAATCGGTCGTTGGTTTTTAATTTTCTACCGGTGCTTTTCAAACGAGTAACAGGACTTGGTCTTCGACGTACCGGCCTAATGGTGTGAGTGAGGCTCGGTAGCGGTGCTTTGTCGTGTGCGTACCGACCGTCATGAGTTGATGAGTATAGGCCGGTCTTACTTGGTGTGTGTAACGCGCGGTAGCGGTGACTTGGTGTGTGCACCGCGCGTTATTAGATATCCAGTATTTTACAATATGTTGCCATTGTACGAGAAGGTGCTAGAGTTGGTAGTAAAGAGTCAAATCGAAAAGTATTTGGAATCAAATGAGGTTATAACAGAGCATCAGTCGGATTTTAAAAAACAATTTTCGTGCGAAACGGCGATTCAAACCGTGATAGACGAATGGAAATTAAACATTAGCGAAGGGAAAATAGTAGGAGTAATGTTCATGGACTTAAAACGAGTAAAGTGTTAGATTGTTTTAGGTCGTACTTAAACAATAGAACGCAGAGAGTACGGTTTAATGAGGAATTTTCGGAAATTATTACAACGAAATACGGGGTGCCACAAGGATCCGTATAAGGGCCTCTGCTGTTCATTATATATAATATATAAATGATATAGTCGAAATATGTCCCGAAGACTGTGAAATAAAAATGTTTGCTGATGATACACTAGTATATGTTACTGGAGACAGTAGTGCGGAGGTGGAAAGAAAGATGGATGGGGCATTAAACATAGTGGAAAGATGGATGAATAGGAACAAGCTGAACATGAATGCGGAAAAAACCAAATATATGTTTGTGAGGAGTGTAAGAAAAGAATTGAATGGGAATATTGTACTGAAATGCAGGGATGGAACCGAGTTAGAGCGAGTGGAGGTAATTAAATATTTAGGTGTAATGATAGATGATAAGCTACGACTTAAAGACCACTGTGAGTATATGTTGAAAAAATAGGTAAAAAAACGAGTTTTCTGAACAGTATAGGGCAATATATTGTAACAGAGTTACAGTCTCTAGCCCACTTAATTATGTCGAACGGCTATAAGAGCCGGAATTATATTCGGAAGTACCAAGTACAGCGGGCACTAGGCCACCGAACCCGGGGATGTGACAAAAAGTAACTACGTCACACCTCCGGAATTCCCTCCCTGCCGTAAACAGCAGGTCAGCGACCAGCTGGTCTCGCTTGACGGCGAGGGGAAGACGGTAAGCGTGGCAACGGCAAACTGAGAAGTTACTAAATCTCGGTAGATTTAAAAATTGAAGCCGATGAGGATGTAGAAGGGTGCCAGGCGGGGGAAAGTCTATAAAAGAGCCTGCGCGGAAAGAAAAGCTCTCTTGGGACAAGTCTCGTTCGCACTATCGCATTTTGCACAAGTCTCATAAAAACAGTTAAAAACGAAGTGATTGTTATAAAGAGTTAAAATACAAGAATCAAATAAAACTACATTTCTTTACAATCCGTGGTTCCGGGATTAAGAAAAGGAAATTGAGTCGGTGAAAAACGAAGACTGGAAAAGGGGGAGAGACAGGCGAGTCGTTGAAGTAACCTGAAAAATAATTCGTAGAGTATATACGGAAGTAATATTGATTTAGAAGTAGATAGGTTTGAAGTTGTTTGAGAAGTCCTTGGATGTTCCTGGAACGATCTGTGAATATATATGAAATTATAAAGCTTCACTCGAGATAGGGTGAAAACAAACCAGACACGTAGATAGTAGTTTGAGAAAGCCGTTTATTACACCTTCCGCATGGTCAGTTACAAAAAGAAGTTTAATTTAGAAAATATAAAGGATATAAAATAAATACAAAATATATTATGTTGAATTTTGTGTGGTTGCAGGACCAGTTTTCTTCATAAAACTCTTTGAAGCCAAAATAACTAATATGAAAATAAAATACCAGAAATTGAAATTGAATTCTTGAGTTTATTGGAAAATTTGAGCAATACACAATTACATTAATTGAGTACTGGCATTGTAAAGTGATTGTGTAGCACACAATTGTATTAATTGTGTGCTGTGTCTAATGAGTGGCGTGTACGCGGTGCAGCCAGTGTTGCAGAGCATGCCACGCAATGAGATACATGAGTGCATAGACAAATTCAGTGCCTGTCACCAAATACTCAATGAGATAGTGAATTGGAATTTACAGCAAGTCAATGCTAGCACATGGAAACCTGGTCACTGACAAGGAAAGGTACTTTGGTGTCCCCCTCCGATTTTAATGCAACTCACGTATGTTGTAGAGCATCGAAAACTAAAAGACATGTATTTTTTTTATCGGCGGAAAAACATTTTTAAGGGGTGAAATCGCCCTTCAAAAATAGCATGTCGAGGGGTGATTTTGCAGTTTCACCCAGAAGGCGTCAACCGATTTTAATAAAACAAAAACCAAAATACTCCTCATTCAAGACAATCAAAATTCAACGCTAAGTTAAAAAAAAAATTCATTTGCAGGGGTGAACAACCCCCTGATTTTTCAAATTTCCACCCTACACAAAAAACTAATCAACCAAATTAAACAGAACATGTACCATTTGGAAGGGCAAGTTAAAATAAAGTTGACGTATTTTTGCACATTCACAGGAAAATGAGTTATTTAAATGTCCGAATTGATTCAAAACATTCCTGTTAGCCGAAGTCAAGGGGGGGAATTTCGCATGATATTTTATTGATTATTAAGGGGGTGACCGGCTGGTACTTACAAGTAGAATGGTCCATTCACGAGTTTCGCGTTATTTACTGAAAAAAATAGCTTGTTCAAATACAGAATACTGGGGAATGTTGCTGGGGTTGAGTGGTTGTATAGCATATATGTATGGTTGTATTTCGAAACAGCGGCAATCAGCTGAGGACATAGGCGAGAAATAACAAATACCCGGTTTCGGCATGCGCATTTATTCGACTGTCGTCCTTTTTACGTCCCATGTTAACGCTCTCCCCACTCTCCATTCTCTCACATTTATTCTTACCGCCTTGCGCATCTATCAGGGGTACAAATTGAAAATGCGGGTTTGATAACAGATGGCGTTACTAACGCTATACGCATCAGGCAGTACTGTGACTATGTTCATGTCAAAGCTACGTCTTATAGCTTTAATTTTCAGTATGTGTCAATTTGTCGCAGTGTCAAATTCATAGTTTTTTTGAGCTCTCAATATGTCGAGTTTCGTGCCAACAAAACAGCATTTGCGGGAAGTTTTAATTTACTTCTTTAATTTGAAGAAAAGTGCTGCTGAAGCACATCGATTGGTCTCCGAGGCTTATCCGAGTCATGTTCCATCGGTTTCAACATGCGAGAGATGGTTTGTGCGGTTTAGAAGTGGTGATTTTGACGTTGAGGACAAAGAGCGGCCGGGCCAAGTGAAAAAGTTTGAGAATGCTGAATTGGAGGCAATACTCAATGAAGACTCGTGTCAAACTCAACAAGAGCTCGCAGATTCATTGGGAGTGACACAACAAGCCATTTCCCATCGTATAAAAGCCCTCGGAATGATCCAAAAGCAAGGACATTGGGTGCCGTATGAGCTGAAGCCGAGAGACGTCGAGCGCCGTTTTTTTGCATGCGAACTGCTGCTCGAACGGCAAAAACGGAAGGGTTTTTTGCATCGCATTGTCACTGGTGATGAAAAGTGGATCCATTACGATAACCCGAAGCGCAAAAAATCATATGGTTACCCCGGCCATGCATCATCATCGACGGCCAAACCAAATATTCACGGCGCCAAGCTCATGCTCTGTATTTGGTGGGACCAGCTGGGTGTGGTGTATTATGAGCTATTGAAATCGAACGAAACCATCACAGGAGCACTATACCGAACTCAATTGATGCGTTTGAGCCGCGCACTCAAAGAAAAACGGCCACAATACGAGCAAAGACACGACAAAGTAATTTTGCAGCATGACAACGCTCGGCCACATGTTGCAGCGCCGGTCAAAACATACCTACAAACGCTGAAATGGGAAGTCTTACCCCACCCGCCGTATAGCTCAGATATTGCTCCTTCCGATTACCACCTTTTCCGATCGATGACACATGGCCTAGCTGACCAGCGCTTCCATTCTTACGAAGAAGCCCAAAAATGGGTCGATGACTGGATAGCAGCCAAGCCGGCCGAATTTTTTCGCGACGGTATCCGTAAATTGCCAGAAAGATGGGAAAAAGTTGTGGCTAGCGATGGACAATACTTTGAATAATTCATTTGTTACCATTTTTTCAGAATAAACGTTCAAAAATAGAAAAAAACCCCGCATTTTCAATTTGTACTCCTGATACATACACCACAGTATATATTATAATGTATCATTCCTTTTACAATTCATCAACGTGCAATGTGCACGTCATAATTTGCAGCAATCATGGTTCGTAAGTCGTGCAGAAATGATACTCTTGTTACGTCTAAGTAACATGAGAAATTGCCCTGTTTTAGACCTTAGCTACGGCTAATTAGTCTGGGATACGAACTCGGTGATTTGATCGTTAAAGATTTGAATTTATGAAGGGGTTTGAGAATGATAAAGAAAATGTAAATGGTGAGTTCCTGTTT
This sequence comes from Cylloceria caligata, assembly GCA_963942595.1. NCBI lineage: Eukaryota > Metazoa > Arthropoda > Insecta > Hymenoptera > Ichneumonidae > Cylloceria > Cylloceria caligata. Next base: position 33,124,740 of record OZ012704.1, on the reverse strand, counting down.
GACAACCGGGAGTTCGAATGAAAGGAAAAGAGGTGTTCGCGGTGGTCCGCGCAACACCCTTATTTTGGGGGAGGATAGGAATTCGCGGTGGTCCGCGCAATTCCCTGGTTAAATTGAGAGGAAATAGAGTTCACGGTGGTCCGCGCAACACTATCGTAAGGGAGGAAAAATAGCGTTCGCGGTGGTCCGCGCAACACTATCGTAAGGAAGGAAAAATAGCGTTCGCGGTGGTCCGCGCAACACTATTGTTGTGCCGCGGAAAATTCCACTCCGTATTTCGTATATTCGGGAATATTCCATAGCAAAGTAACATTGGAATTCGTTCAAGACAGGAAACGAAGTCCAATGCCCGATCGTATGAACGACCCCAAGAACGCCGACGCAGCATGAGCGACTCGCTTGGCGTTCGGCGATAGGCTAACGCTAAAATTGCGAATTAAGGGATTTTCGTGAAGACAGTTAGCAACTGCTTTACGAAAGGACAGTATTAAATTAGATTGAAAAGAGAACGGTTGGTTCCTCGTTTAATACTCGAAACAACGCATTATTGTACTTCTTACTTTGATATATAAATAGGCAACGGAAAGTTACCGTTGCTTATAATAAATACTTCCTTTTATATAAATTCGCGTTTCCATCTTTTACTCGAGATCCATCTCCTTATCGGCAAATGATCCCAAAAAATAATAACTTTTAATATTATACCGACTACCGAATAATCCAATTACTCGGTACCGGCATAACACTATGGTAAAGGAAGAATTTAGAATTCGCGGTGGTCCGCGCAATTCTATTGGAGAGATGGAAGTTAGAGTCCGCGGTGGTCCGCGCGACACTATAGTGAAAGGGAGAGAAGGTGGTTAGAGTTCGCGGCGGTCCGCGCAACTCTAGATAATTTCGAAGACTGAATTTAAACTTACTCTTTACTAGAGATTCGAAAAATAGCGGAGAGCTGTACAATGTTTCAGCTTGTTCCGGTGTCGTTTGAATATTTTACAAGAACTGATTTTTAGAGCACAATTTCGCTCTTTTTATACTAGTGTTTATGCTATCCTTGTCTAAAATTAGGGGTTGAAGAGGGCAAGTTCTTTGGCATCTCATTGGCTTGAACTTACCGTCTTCCCTTTCCTAATTTTCCAGATAGTTGGGGAGAATAGCTCTTATCTCTATACATTCAAGGTTCATGTCATCCGCCTTCCGTTAGCTCTAGCGCCAGGGCCACCACTCAGGGTATGCTCTGGTGCCCGAAGGGTAGTCGGATGCTAGGCGCAGTGTGGTGGAGTTACGGGGACGTAACACCTCTCTTCTGAGATCAAATGTCGGGTTATAAGTGTATTCGACATTTGAAATTTGAAAGAATGGAATGAAGCTCTTAAATGTAGCTTAAATTAAGTGATAAATGCGATAGGATTCTATATAATTATAGTCGTGATCAAAATAGTAATCCCGATCGTGCTAACATGATGCTTGTTGTTGAGGTTGATGTCAGCCCTTCAAGGAGAATGGACCGGCAGAAGAGTGTCCTGGAGTTGTTATGGCTGCCGTCTGTTGTTGGCCCCGCTCCGCTTCAACTTGAGGGGTGGATACATGTATTGCCAAGAGTTCGTGGTCTTCGTTTGGTCCCGTTGCTGGTTCCGGTGGTTCATTTAAATTCCTTTTTAAATGGAGTAGAAGGTGCGTTACGGAATCCTAGATTGCTCCGATAAGGAATAGCGACCATCCGTATACGGTATGAAGTGCATAACCGTGGATGATCGTGTCTACGATGAGTTTTATTATTCGAATTAGAAGTATGATCCCGATGAGGCCAGCGCTTGCGGTACCAAAGAACATGAATCGACTCCACATGTTTTCCCAAACAGAGTCGACGAGATTCTTTAGCCCATCTGTTCCCAGCATTTTCGAAAATGCAAGGTCTTGGTTGCCAATGGGTTGGCCAGTGATGCCTCGCGCAATTCTGTTAAGCACTGCTGGTATCTCCACTGGGAACAGAATGTGATCTCTGAGCTTCTCGAGATCTTCTTGATTATAGATGCCGCTGGTTGCCAAGGATGCTGGACTAGTATATGTCCATGTTGGTTTGGTCATCGGCTTGATGATAGTTGGTGGTAGACTTTGGACTGGTCCTGGTAGGAGTTTGTACCAGGCGTCTCCCAAAAGATATTCAGATGGTAACAAAACGTCACACGTAATTTCTATGTCTGTTTGCATGATGATGTGAGTACGTGGTGACAGAAATAGGTTCTGGTTACCTCTGGAGATCGGGAGTTCGTGGTAGCAATTTTCGGTTCTCCGTACCTTCACGTCTACTGGAACGCACTTGATGATGTGGGCGACTTCTCCGGCAATTACTGCCATGTATCCAGGTCCCTTTATGAGATGATAGGCGAGTTCATCCGGGGATTGTGTTGCGATGATGAGGGCGTTCTTCAACACTTGCTGCTCCAGATTGCATCGTTGTGTCAGCACGTCGAGGTACAACTGATTTATTTGATTTCGAATGTGTTTTTCGACGAATACAAATTTAGAGTTTACATAGGCGAATATGTCTAAATTTTCTACAGCTATTGGTTTTGGTTTAGCGAAAGTTTCTCCCCTTCTGGTTTCAAATATTAGTAATTTCGGATGTTCTGTGCGTATTAACGTGTAACCGCATAGTGGTTGTTCAGAATTCTTAGTTAATGCGAATGTTATGTCTTGAGTTGAAAGTGTGTAGACTGTTTGAGTGTCGCTATGTCCGACATCTTTAATTTTCTTTGCCATTCCTTCATACAGTACATCGTACCGATTGAATTTGCAATTATCTGAGGGAAGTGAATTCCAAAAAGTTTGTCCATCCTCAAGGTCTACACAATCTTGATTTGTTAATAGGCACGTCATTCCTGATCTTAGATTTATGTGATTAGTATTTAGATTTACTGCTGCATAATATTCTACGAGAGTGATTTTTACAGATGCTTGTACTACTACATCGTCCCAGCTTCCATAAGGGTCTGAGTATTGCGCACCATAACAAGTCCCGTCATTCTTAATCGAGCCTGCTAAGGATATGCTTCGTGTTGCGGTTTGATTTTTACGTAGTTCAGTTATCAGAGAGTTTCCAATTTTTAAAATGCCTGTTAAATGCATCTGCTCACATGCGTCTCGATTTACATCTGCTAGATATTCCAATTGTCCGTGTGCTACTACTGAGATGTGCGAGCTCATACCGCAGTGGTATATCACTCGATGGATTTCTACTTTACATTGGATAACTTTATTGTTGATAAATTCGTTCAGTTGTAGCACTTGGATATACACGGGAGTCGCTACTATCTCTGGTCTCTTTATATCGCAGTCGCCTACGTCGATTAGAGAAAGTGTGGTTATATTTAGTTTCGATGATCCGCAATCGTATCCGATCATTCCCATTGTACCTGCTACCGCACCTAGCAGTATCAGGAAGGTCAATGTTCCCTTGATCATGTTGCAACACGATTTGAATATTAAATTTTCTTTCTTCTATTATATTTGTTTAATTATTTATTTATTTATTTATTGACTTATTTGTTTGTTTATTTTGTTATTTATTGTTTAGTTAAGCTGGAAAAGAAAAATATACATATATAAATTGAATTTACTGCTCCGTCGTTTTCGTTGTTGAAATGTAAGAATATTTCAGTCTGTTTATGTTGACAACACGAGGTTTCCACTTTATTTGGATTTTGACATTCCCTTTTGGGAGTATTTCTAAAACCTCGTGAGGTCCAGTATAATGATCTTCCAATTTTCCTGGCTTAGGCCCCTTTAGTAAAAAGATGAACTCACCGACCCTAAGTGTCTGAGGATTAATTTTTCTGTCATAGATTTCTTTAGATTTGATTTTTGCATTGATTAAATTACCTCGCGCTAAAACTTGGAATTTGTATAGGCGAGTTACTAATTTAGTAAGATAATCGTCGTATGTGTTTTCTTCTTCATTCGTTATCGGATCGCTCGATGGAAGTCTTGCTAGTCTACCGAATACTAGTTCGAATGGTGTATGTCGAGTACCTTCGTGAGTACTTGTATTATATGAAAAGGTTGCCAATTCTAACCAATCGTCGCATTCTTGATCTTGGGTGGCAAATTGTTTAAGATATTCTCCTAATACATGATGAGATCTTTCAATGGATCCGTTTGACTGGGGATGAAATGCTGTTGTTTTATATTGTTGAATTTTGAATCGTTTGGCTAAACTCTTTAATACCTTGCTGAGGAGATTGCTACCTTGGTCTGTTAGAACAGATCTCGGAGCGCCAAAATGCAAATAAATCTTTTTACTAAAGCATTACTTATAGTCGTTGCTGTTGCATCCTGCAGTGGAATTGCTAACGTGTATTTTGTCAACAGGTCTTGAATAGTTAGTATATAAACATTCTCGTCTTTGGTTTTAGCTAAAGGACCTACGATATCCATTGCAACCTTATCGAAAGCTACACCGGGCGTATCCGTTATGATCATCGGGTTTCGATTTTTAACTCTCACTAATTTTTTTAGTTGGCACCCTAAACAATTCCTAGCGAATGCCTGTATGTCCTTTTTTATATTTTCCTAACAATAACGGTGCCTGATTCTACTGAATGTTTTTGATACCCCCTTGTGTCCTCCGAGTGCTGAACAATGTAATTCTTTAATAATCTCGCTTCGTTTAGACTGTTCGACGTATTGAACTGCACCTGTACAGATTATTATTTTTGTAAGTGTCGATTGACCTAGAGAGTGTAGGTGACTTCTAATTATCTTCCAATCTATTGATTCTACTTCATTTGTTTTTGCTATGCTGATTGTTTTTAATTGTAATTTATTAGCTAGTTCGCCGAGACTACACAATAATTTTTCTATATCTGATACAACAGCTGAGAGGCCTTCTTCAAATCGCCGTATCGGTAACGCTATGTGGATTTTACTGCCGTATTCTTTCATTTGCGCTTTTCCCGGCTGTAAGTCATTAAACCTTGGTAGTTCGTTGCGTGTTTGGAGTTGAGTTGAGCCTATATCACATGGTTCTCCCGAGGTGTAGATAAAATACGTATAATTGTCCTTTCTCATGGACAGTTGGTCTCTAGATTCGAATACATTTCGAGGATCCGGTGTGGTTCCCTGTTCCCTTCTCTTTTCTGGTTCTGAGGTTGATTCCTCGATCTCGCTATCGCTGCTCGATGATTCTGTATCGGTAGGTTGGTTTGTAATTGCGTCAGCTTCTTCGTGTTTGGTCTGTTTAGGCCGCTTAGGTTTGTTTTTACGTTTACCGATGCTTTCATTCTCTTGGGTTGGTTCAATTTGCGATATTTGTTTGTCGAGTTCATCTCTTAACCTTTGAGGTTCTCGTTTATTTCGTTGACTTCTTCTTAAGGGTTGTTCGTTATTACTCCTTGATTCTGGGTTTTGATGGATCTCCGCTTGGGTTGTAATCTGATTTGGTCGTTCTTTATTAGCCCCTGATTCCGGTTCTTTCGTCGATTGTCTATTACCCTGAACGGTATGGACATTCTGTGGTTCGACAGGGTTTCTGGATAGAGCGTCTGCATTTACATTTATTTTCCCTGCCTTATAGACGACATCGAAATCGTACAGGCCTAATTTTAGTCTCCATTTTGATATTCGTGAGGCTGGATCCTGTGAGTTTTTAAACCATACGAGAGGTTTGTGATCTGTGACGACCGTGAATTTGCGTCCATATATATATGGATGGAGTTGTTTGACCGCGTAGACGATTGCCAAAGCTTCCTTTTCGTATGCTTCGTATCGTTTCTCCGCGTCGTTCAAGGTTCGAGAGATGTATGCGATGGGTAAATCCTTTCCGATTTCCCCTTGAGATAGGATACCCCCGATGGCGTATCCTGAAGCGTCCGTCGTGACGAGAAAAGGTCGAGTGAAGTCTGGATGTTGAAGTATAGGTTCTTTGCAGAGAGCATCCTTCAAATATTGAAAAACTAACTGTTCCCTGCTTCCCCATGAAAATGTTGTATCCTTTTTTAACAAATCTGTGAGAGGTTTAGCGATTTTCGCGAATCCCTTAATGCAACGTCGATAGATCCGGTTAAACCCAAAAATTGCCTTACTCCCTTAACGTTTCGGGGGGGCCGGATAACCTTTTACTGCTTCGATTTTCCTTGGATCAGGTTTAATTCCGTTTTCCGTTATTAAATGTCCCAAGTATGCGACTTCCTTTCGTAGAAATTCACATTTGTCGGGCTGTAGCTTTAGATTAGCCTCCTTGAGGCGGGATATTAGCTTCCTATACTTGATTTCGTGTTCCCGAAGCGACGATGCGTATATTACAATGTCATCTAAGTAGACGAAAAGTTCCGCGCCTTGCAAACCACATAATACGCGGTCCATTAGTCTCTGGAACGTCGCTGGAGCATTTTTCAAACCAAATGGCATTCGAGAAAATTCATAATGGCCAAATGGCGTAGAGAAAGCTGTTTTATGTGCATCTTTTGGATTTAGATTTATTTGATGGAAACCTGATGCGAGATCGAAAACCGAGAAGTATTTCGCTCCTCCGAGTTGGTCTAAAATATCGATTATATTTGGGAGGGGATATGAATCTCCGATTGTTTTTTCGTTCAGCATTCGAAAGTCTAACACCATTCTCCATCGTTTATTACCGTGGCGGTCTGGTTTTTTTGGAACAATCCACACTGGACTGTTATAAGGAGATTGTGAAGTTTTAACTATTCCTTCGTTATAAAGTTCTTTCACTTGTCGCGTTATTTCGTCTTTGTGAATTGGGGGATACCGATATTGTCGTGTATTAATCGGGTGATCGTCAATTGTGGTAATGGCATGTTCCATCTTGGTAGTCGCACCCAATTTATCTCCCGGGATGTGATATTGGTCCGAACTTTCTTCGAGTAACTTGTTTATACTTTCGCGTTCTTCTGAATTTAGGTGATCGAGACGGAGTAGTTCCTTTATTTTTTCTATTTGATTCTTTTTCTCTTCTTTTAATGACGCAATTGTCATGCAACTAACGTCGGGTTTGGTGGATGTTGTTAATTTATTAGATTTAGAGGGTTCGACATCATCGATGGTTGCCTTACTTTCTTGAGTATATTTTTTATTTGACGCGGTTGTCGTGCAATTCGCGTCGGATGTAGAGGATTTTGTGGAATTAGAAGGTTCGACAATTTCACTGACTGTCTTACTTCCTTGATACATTTTTTTATTTGACGCGGTTGTCGGGCAATTCGCGTCGGATTTAGAAGATTTTGTGGAATTAGAAGGTTCGACAATTTCACTGATTGTCTTACTTCCTTGATTTGATTTTTTATTTGACGCGGTTGTCGGGCAATTCGCGTCGGATTTAAAAGATTTTGTGGAATTAGAAGGTTCGACAATTTCACTGATTGTCTTACTTCCTTGATTTGATTTTTTATTTGACGCGGTTGTCGTGCAATTCGCGTCGGATTTAGAAGATTTTGTGGAATTAGAAGGTTCGACAATTTCACTGATTGTCTTACTTCCTTGATTTGATTTTTTATTTAACGCGGTTGTCGGGCAATTCGCGTCGGATTTAGAAGATTTTGTGGAATTAGAAGGTTCGACAATTTCACTGATTGTTTTACTTCCTTGATTTGATTTTTTATTTGACGCAGTTGTCGTGCAATTCGCGTCGGATTTAGAAGATTTTGTGGAATTAGAAGGTTTGACAATTTCACTGATTGTCTTACTTCCTTGATTTGATTTTTTATTTGACGCGGTTGTCGTGCAATTCGCGTCGGATGTAGAAGATTTTGTGGAATTAGAAGTTGTGTTTTTAGATTTTTCTTCGAATTCTTGTAATGTCAGAGTTGGCACTATTATTTCGATTTCCTCTTCCCTGGTATTGTATACTTGGGTATACGCGATACCTTGCTGGTTCGTAACTAGAGCTTTACCGAAATAAATGCCATCTCCGATTTTAATGCGAGGGAGGTAACTTTCAGAGATTTCTTCGTTTTTTATTCTGACATAGAAGGTTGAAGCTGATCGCGCTGGAATTATTACCGTTTCCAGGCTAGTGAAGTTAATACGCCTGTCCCTCCAATATAAACAGTGTCCCTTATAATCGATCGTTGCCTTAAATCTCTGGTAGAACTCGTTTCCCAGTATTCCAGCCTGTTCGATGGGGAAATCCTCTTTAACTATGTGGAATACGACTGAACATCCTAAGATGTTTACAGAGAGTGACCCTAAGGTATCTACTGGATTCGTCGTTATTCCGTGTAGCTCGAGAATATCCGTTGCATCTACTATGGCACCTGGTTTGACCGATTTTTCTTTTATGAGGTTTGGCTCGGATCCCGTGTCAACTAATAAAGTTGTTGGTGGGTGTAAAGTTGGAACTCTATCATAATTGTCGGAGGACGACAGCGCCGTTTTAAATTAACATTAGCTAGTCGAACTCGTCTCCTGGCTGCGTTTCGCTTATCACCAGAGCCTTGCGAAGGGCTGCTTTTGTTTGTGTCTCCGGATGAGCCCCGGTTATCGGGAGACTGTTGGAGTTTCCCTGCGCCTTCTGTTTGTTTATATATTCCCGTCTTCCACATTCGTCGATAGTGTGCCCGTCGCGTTTACAATACCGGCACGATTTTTGGATCTGTTTATTATCTTCAGTCCGTCTGTCTCGCGGGTTGTATACAGCTTGAGCGGGTGGCCGACCCTTATCTTGAGAGGGCCCAGCCGCTTGGTTCTTAAACCAACACGTGTCCGCCGCGTGGCCCGTTCGGTTACAAATTTGGCAGATTACTATGTTTTTCTGTATTGCTGCTACATTTTCCTTACGTGGCGCTGGTTTATCTACGCGTTTGGAATTTCTTAACTCGTTTATGGCCTTCTGTTTTCTATCTACTTTAATAGCGTCCGTCCCGGCGGCGGTCAATGTTGCATAAGTGGGCTTCCTTCTTATTTGTATTTCGGGTTTAAGCCCGTCAAGAAAACTTTCTATGCATTCGCTCTCCGTGGCGGTCCTATCTGCGTCGCTTATTTCTTCGTTGTTATTGCTTTTATGTGCTTCGATTATATGATTTCCGATTTCGCGTACCCGATTTATATATTTAATTATATCCTCGTTTTCTAACTGTACTAACGTCCCGAGTTCTCGTCGTACCTGATTTACTGATTTTGCGGGAGAATATAATTCTTTTAAATATTTGGTTAATTCATTTGAAGTATTAAATTTAACTCCTTGTATCGATCTTTTTGCTTCTCCTATAATTTTCGTTCTAATTAACCTGACTAAGTTTTGTTCTACATTTGAGGGAAGCATAACTAGAGCTTCCTCACAGCTTTCAATAAATTGGTATATGGGAATATTTGTCCCGTCGAATCTAACAACAACTTCGACTGCATCCTTAAGGGATACCGTTTGTGAAGTTCCTATCGGCATGTCTACTTCTTGTGTTGTGCCTTCGTTGGATGTTGTAGATAGATTGTCGTCGCTGTTATTTTCTTGTGTAGGTAAGGGTGGAGGATTTAGATTAGAGGCACTCGACGGGTTGTCAACAGTTTGAATTACAGGATCGGTTTCACCCTTTTGCGGTGAATGCTCAATTGGCATGATTTGACAAAATTACCGTTAGTATCCCACCGCTGTCACCAAAAAGGTATGTTACGTCCAAGTAACATGAGAAATTGCCCTGTTTTAGACCTTAGCTACGGCTAATTAGTCTGGGATGCGGGCTCGGTGATTTGATCGTTAAAGATTTGAATTTACGAAGGGGTTTGAGAATGATAAAGAAAATGTAAATGGTGAGTTCCTGTTTGACAACCGGGAGTTCGAATGAAAGGAAAAGAGGTGTTCGCGGTGGTCCGCGCAACACCCTTATTTTGGGGGAGGATAGGAATTCGCGGTGGTCCGCGCAATTCCCTGGTTAAATTGAGAGGAAATAGAGTTCGCGGTGGTCCGCGCAACACTATCGTAAGGGAGGAAAAATAGCGTTTGCGGTGATCCGCGCAACACCCTTATTTTGGGGGAGGATGGGAATTCGCGGTGGTCCGCGCAATTCCCTGGTTAAATTGAGAGGAAATAGAGTTCGCGGTGGTCCGCGCAACACTATCGTAAGGGAGGAAAAATAGCGTTCGCGGTGGTCCGCGCAACACTATCGTAAGGAAGGAAAAATAGCGTTCGCGGTGGTCCGCGCAACACTATGGTAAAGGAAGAATTTAGAATTCGCGGTGGTCCGCGCAATTCTATTGGAGAGATGGAAGTTAGAGTCCGCGGTGGTCCGCGCGACACTATAGTGAAAGGGAGAGAAGGTGGTTAGAGTTCGCGGCGGTCCGCGCAACTCTAGATAATTTCGAAGACTGAATTTAAACTTACTCTTTACTAGAGATTCGAAAAATAGCGGAGAGCTGTACAATGTTTCAGCTTGTTCCGGTGTCGTTTGAATATTTTACAAGAACTGATTTTTAGAGCACAATTTCGTTCTTTTTATACTAGTGTTTATGCTATCCTTGTCGAAAATTAGGGGTTGGAGAGGGCAAGTTCTTTGGCATCTCATTGGCTTAAACTTACCGTCTTCCCTTTCCTAATTTTCCAGATAGTTGGGGAGAATAGCTCTTATCTCTATACGTTCAAGGTCCATGTCATCCGCCTTCCGTTAGCTCTAGCGCCAGGGCCACCACTAAGGGTGTGCTCTGGTGCCCGAAGGGTAGTCGGAGACTAGGCGCAGTGTGGTGGAGTTACGGGGACGTAACACTCTTCAAAAAAATGTTGCAAGCATAAAGACTTCTTGCACCATGAGCATCTGATGATGGCCACATTATTACAACCTAGTACTTCACAGTGTGCTTGAGACGATTGACTGAAACCAAAACTCACTGGATTGTCGAATTCGTTTGGCTTATCGGTTATATAATTGCTTTTGAACCATGCATATTTGAAAAGATTTATATATCTGGGTGATGAAAGTTGATTGTGTGCGAGAGATTGCAGTTTGATTATGTTGTTTCTCAAGTGCAAATTAATATCAGAATTAAGTAATAATACACTGTCGGAAAAATGTCGTACAAAATTTTTCCATATTCGGAAACCAAAAACGTCGAGTGGTTGGATTTTCCCTGTGGTGCCTTTAGGTATTATCTTTGTGATTATTTTTTTGCTCCGAGGTGTTGCATTTAGAACAACTTCTGGGCAGTGTCCACTCCACGAGTCTATCACCAATATGCTGTCACGGCCGGTGTTGGGGAAGAATACTTTTTCCAACCAAATTTTGAAGTGCTCTATACATAGGATGATATTGGTTATCGATATAGTATAATTAATCATATGTTCAATATTTTCTGGCAATCATTTTTGTCCATACCTGAAGTCATTTTTCCGGATTTCGTTGCTGTTAAAAATACGTTTTCTGGCCTGAATAAATTTTTTTTCACGATTGGGCCGAACTCACCCTTTCCCTCTTTTAGAACGATAAAAAGGGGTGACAATAATTTTCCATCTGCATTTATGGTTGGCTGGATAGTGTAGCTGTGAGTTGTAGATGATACGGATTGTACTACACATTGCACTTGTTTAGTTCCTTCAGTCGTCAGAGTCCTGCCAGACTGGATTTCCAGTTGAAAACCGCTCTGATCTGAATTATATATGTTTTCCAGTCCATATGTTTGAATATATGGTTTAATTTCATTTACGAAGTTTTCTGCATTCATCCTTAAAACTGGTTCGTCTTCTATAGTCTTTCGTGTTACGAATTTATTAATTTTCCTGGACACAATACGATGGGATTTCTTGAACTTCCGAAGCCAATTATGAGAAGCTTTAAAACGAATGTCTTCGTGACCTATCTCTTTTTGAGCTTGTAGAGCCCACTTTTGAAGGTCGATATCATGAACAATGAAACCAGCATCTATTGCGGCTTGTATGTTTTTCAAAGTATATTCAGAGATTTGAGCTAATTTCTCCTTGTAGGTCCCACCTTTGTTCATTTGATTTGCCCAGCGTTTTAATTGTCGTACAGATTTGACTTTTTTGAATTTCTGACTGACGGTATCGACACTGTAATTTTTCTTCTCACCGGATCTCCAGTATTCGATTGCTTTGCGTTTGTAATCGTAGCTTATGTCTTCTTCGTCTTTAGAACAAGTATCAGAATCCACTGGACCTTCATCATGTTGCCAAAGAGTGTCCTCGACAGGGTTAACATCATATTGCTTGAATGGCTCTTGAAAATCTAGCGATTGTTCCTCGATAATTTCAACTCCGTTATAATCGTCCATGCAGTCGACCAAAACTTTTTCGAAATTCTGCTTTACCTCGATTTCTGCATTGTTAATCGGAGTTTCGGGAATATTCATGGCTTGAAATGTAGCCAAAAGAAGTTTAATGACGTTGATTGGATTCACTTTCATGGTCTATTGATTTTTTTTGTCAAAAATTATAACTGACGCACTAGCACTCCGTTCAAATGAGCAACTGAAGATCGCTGTATGTATCGCGGCTTTTATATTTGAAAGACTTGTTGTTGAACCACATGCGATATCAGCAGATAATACGCAGTCCCAGATAGCCGCCTATGTAGAAAACACCTCTTACTGCGTCGAAAGTATTTTTATCATATTGGCGTATGATTAGATTACTCAAAAAAATAAGATCATATTCATTTCGTTGGAATAACTGACAAAGTTCTATAGATGAAACGACTGTTGCATCATCGACTTATTCCGAAATTTGCGCCGAATCGAAATACTATCTAATCGAAAGGTAGATGACATATGACGATAAATTATTGATAAGCACAAAATCAGCACAAAGAGTGAACGCAAGCAGCTCTTTAACATGTAAATAACGAGAAACGAGAATGTACGCACAAATATACGTACTAATGGATAAGGGGTAGTTTACCCCTGTAAACTCATTTTCCTGTGAATGTGCAAAAATACGTCAACTTTATTTTAACTTGCCCTTCCAAATGGTACATGTTCTGTTTAATTTGGTTGATTAGTTTTTTGTGTATGGTGGAAATTTGAAAAATCAGGGGGCTGTTCACCCCTGCAAATGAATTTTTTTCTTCAACTTAGCGTGGAATTTTGATTGTTTTCAATGAGGAGTATTTTGGTTTTTGTTTTATTAAAATCGGTTGACGCCTTCTGGGTGAAACTGCAAAATTACCCCTCGACATGCTATTTTTGAAGGGCGATTTCACCCCTTAAAAATGTTTTTCCGCCGATAAAAAAAAATACGTGTCTTTTAGTTTTCGATGCTCTACAACATACGTGAGTTGCATTAAAATCGGAGGGGGACACCAAAGTACCTTTCCTTGTGAGTATAATTCTATTATGACAGGCTGTGAGGTAGTCTACGCTGCAGAGCATAGTAATGCGCGCTTGAGGATGCACAAAATGATTTGACTGAATTCTCAATACTTTCCCAGCAAGTTTGATTAGGGGAAAGTACAGTGAATTGGTAAAACACAGGCAATTATATTAATCAAGTATGCTACAGGTTGAGTGAAAACGTGGTGCAGCCCATGCTGCGGAGCACGCCACAGGGTGAGACCTTTTATGTTGATGTACCGATATATAAATCTCCTCACCGTCAGTGAATTATTTTTAATTATGACGGTGTACTCTTACCTTAATTTGAGTCCTGGTGAGCAAGAAGGAGTTGAGATTATCCAGTTGAGAGATGTGAAAATTGTCCGAGCCTTGCAAATGCGTGCGCTGTTCGATGCGGGTTTTCACGTAAGTGCCGAAATATCCAATATGGCTGCGGGATACGAAAGCGTTGTTGGGCGCTGAAGTCAATTGAGAGAGATACCTGGTGAGCGAAGCCGAAGTCAAGCGAGAGAGACATCCTCTCGCTCAACGCGGCATGCCTACGAGGCACAGCCTCGGCTCTGCGAAGCTTTGCCTCAGCTATCTCCGGCCCAACCGAACGCAGCGTGCTAGAGCACAGCAACAGGTGGGCGCACGGCGAATATCGATCGCCGTGCGCCAGCTGATTATCTAACAGAAGTGAATAAAATTAAGTGAATAGAATTATGTGTAGGAAATTAATTAAATAGAATTAAGCAAGTAGTATTTGAGAAAATAAAAATTAGGTCATGTGGCTTTTAAACCAGCAATATAAACAAGAATTGTACAGGCATGCGAGTGGAAAAGAGACAGTGAGGAGGTTAAACGGGTGTAAGAGAGAGAGAGAGCGTTATAAATATAAGTGAGATATCGTTTCAAGGAGCGAGTCCAACGTGTTTGGCTGTGTGTGAGTGTTAGAGTTACTGGGTCAATACCAACGTATAAAATCATAACAGATATTCAAGCCTGGTATACCAGGAATCTATGTAAACGTAAAATAAGATAGGAATTGTGAAATAATCATCGGAATTACTGAGTAAATGTATTGTACAGGATATCGATGGCAAGAAACCTAGTATTGACATTTCTATTGAAATTGTATTTGTTAATAAACCCTATTCTCACCTATCTCGAAGTCTAATATTAATTAGTCCTGTGATCGAGCCCGTATTTCCCACTGTCTCTATCGCTTGACTTCGGTTTCGCTCACTGACTATCTCGCGCAACTGACTTCAGCGCCCAACGACGCTTTCATACTCGCAGCCATGTTGAAAATGTAGACACTTCGCAACGGCATCGAGGAACAGCACACACAGCGCACTTTTGGACTTTTTCTCGTTAGCTTCTTTCGCTGGATCAACTCATCACTAGTACTCAACAGGACTCAAAATCAGGTACGAGTGCATTGTTATAATTTACTATAAATTCAATGGCAATGAGGAGTTAGATTCTCATCGGTACATCAACTTTTTTGGTCTCACTTTTTGGCGACATCGCAGCACATGTCACGCCACGTTTCCTCTCAGCTTAATTTGCCGGTATAATTAATATAATTATGCAGGTGCACTATATTCGCTGTACTTTTCCCCAGGACATCTGCTGGAAGAGTACAGCGACTATACACTGCTCATTTTGTGCATCCTCATTATGTGTTGTATTGTGCTACGCAGTGCTGCCTGCGTAGCTTGTCTCATGCGTGTAGAGCACTCAAGCAATTTCAATTGCAAGTGCTCTCATTTGTTCACTGCAACCTCACTTCATTAAGCTGCTGAGAGCTTGCTGTGAATTATTATATCTTCTTACGCACTCATTCTCTCCAGTGTGACGTGCTACGCAGCACTGACTGCTACACGCACACCGCGCTCTGTACATTCTGCACAATTAATATAATTGTGTGCTGCTCAAATCTCACAGACAAAATCAAATTCAATTTCATTTATTTATATACAGTTTTAATTCTCATTTTGGTGCATTTATTGTTATATCAACTTTGTATTTTTTCTAAATTAAACCCAGTTTGCATTTATTCTGTACTTTTATCTTTTTCCAAATCAAATTATGTTGTGTGAAATGCGGAAGGCATAATAAACTGCTTTCTTAACTTACCATATATGTGTCTGGTTTATTATCACCCTGTCGTGAGTGAAGACTCATAATTTTCAATATATTGCAGATCTGTCAAATAACACCATCGGACGGAATCTCAAACACCCACGAAAAATAAAAATAATCGATAACGATAAAAAATTCACCGTTACAATATATCGGCATGCACCAGATGTGTCGTATATAAGGTAATTATAGCACCGCAATTTAAGTATTGCGCAACACTGCTAGTGGGTATAGGTGATACAGAGTTGAGTAAACTGCAGATAGGGCAGAACAGAGCGATGCGAGTCATATTGCAATGCAGCCGGTATACGAAGGTAGACGATATGTTACAAGCGGTTCAGTTCATTAGTGTGACACAATGACTGTATTATAATGTGTTGTAACGTAAATTTGCTCCTAAATGTACCACGTTACCTATAGCTGACCCAAGCTATTTTTTCTTCCTTTAATTTACTCTTTCGAGATGGGCGCCAGGCGCTTACGCGCCGGAAGGAAAAATAATGAGATGTTCGGCCAGACTCAACCGAGGCTAGCTACAGCTGTTCGAGGCAGAGTGGGTGGTTCGGACTGTCAACGTAGTCGTTAGTTCATAAAATTCATACATAAAATTAGTCGATAAGATTCGCTAATAAAATGAAATTACCCTAAACAAATAAAATCAATAACCAATAAAAGACGTCAGGAAATAAAACAGATAAATAATGATAAATAAAATAAGTCAAATAGAAAATAAAGCCAATAAATAACTTTAAATAAACCATCAAATAAAGTCAAGAACCGAACCTTAATAACCTGAAGTCAGGAGGTAAAATAAATAAATAACACCAACAACATAGCAGGTACGGGATTTACAAGTGCCATTTGGCGGATTGTTTAATTAATCAGAATGATTATAAATTTGTCAAGATCTTACAATAATCAAAAAGAAGGTAAAGAAAGTATCCCGTAAAATCACTCTTGGTCTTTTAACAATTCTCAAGCTTAATTATTCCGGCAGTATTTATGTCATCCCGGCACTCGCTCCTTCTCGCACCCAGGCATACCAAATCTTCGCTCGATCCACTCTCTTCACAATGTCACATTACGCTTCGAATATTAGTCTGCGCCAAACAAAGTCCGATCAACAAGGATGAAAAACATTGATTCTCGAGATAACTTAGCCCGCGATACGGCCCGTGCCGAGTCTATCCCACAAATACAACAACTCAACGACAACGGGACGTCCGAAGGTTACGTACGCGAAGCTACCAACGGACCGATAATTTAATATTGAAAAGCCTCTGTTATATAAAGACAAAACCGGGGGTCTCTGCGGGACAGTAAATATATAACTAAATGATAAAATAACGAATAATAATCAAATAAAAGAAAGAAAAAAACAAAGTTAATCATAAAACAACTAACGTCCAAAGTAATAATGTCGATCAATAAATAATTTCCAGATAATGGATCTGTCGCATGCGCTAGTCAAATAAAATATAATAAAACGTAACTGACAATCTAACGACGCGAGATACGCCTCGGACCGTTCAAATCCCACCGACTCACATACACAATACGGGATGACGGCCGATCACGCACTAAGCGACTTTCAGTATTGTTTAAGGCTAAATCCGACCGAATAAATAAATAAATGATCATAGGAATAAATAAATGAATGAGTAAATAGAACAATTAAACGCCAGTTAATTTGAATGATACACGACGCGGTCTATAACGTGCTAGTCTCTTTCACACAAAACACACAACGGGACGACGTACTAACGCGCGCACGACCTTATAAATCGAACAGAAAGAAAAATAAAACTAAGTATTATAATTTACATTTAAAGTCAATAATTCGGTTACATCCGCGAAACGGTCTATCCCGTTCAAATCCCACACGAACAATTACACTTCGGGATAACGGCCTTACGCGCGCACGGTTTAACCAGCATCAAAAACACAATTAAATAAAACAGTGACTTTTTCCCGATTTCTATCAGTCAAACGATCTCGATGTTACATTCTACAAACGCAATCTGGCCCAATACAAATGCATACTCTGCGTGCGGGGTACAGAATATGCAGGTATGAACAGTTTCGAACGGACTTGTCTGTCCTCGAATAATCGAATAAAATCAAATACCGGGGAAAGAAAGCGAGCTTACCGAGACGATGTTGCAACGTAGTTCTCCGGTTTCCGGGAAAATCCTCTTAGGCTGGTATAACTCTGGCTCTCCTCGTCCGGGGAATACAACAGCGAATTGAGGTTGATATTAGATGTGTCGACTTTAAGTTTTATTTCCAATGCGTTGTAATTGCCTTCTTCCTCTCTCTATTCGAAACGTGAGAGGAGTAACGCGGGACCGAGGTATCTTTGGCGCAACGTTGTACTCGCTCAATGATATCCGCGAAAAAGCCCTGACATCCGTCCGGCACGCGTGCCCGTGAACTCTGATCCCCACTTAACGAGCCGAACTCGGTGAATTGGGGGAACCGATGTCGCACGATGACCGCGTCTAGCGCCTCAGCTGGACGATGTATAAATTAGCGACAGACAATACCAATGGTGCGTAGTCCAGCAGACGACCCCCTGAG